>JAFBJS010031027.1:39579-86898 GCA_016785265.1 Paraplagusia blochii
ATGAATGAATGTTATAATTTTTAATTTTTATTTTTCAATTCAATAACAGAGCTGTAGTTAAAAAACGGAAGAACCCGGAGAAAACTCTAAAACAACACAAATGTCAAGGACCTCGTTACCTGCTGAATTGTGGCATTATATACTCAGGAATACTTGTTAACTGGGAGGTGAACTTCAGTCTGTTCTCAGTTTTGAAACACAACAACAACAAATAGCTTGAAATGTTTTAATTCCATATTTTATGAAACATCGCTTCCATGAGCAGGTGTTGCATAATTCACTGATACGCGGTGTCTGTCATTGTCAAGGACTGTTGTGTTCAACCTGTGCGAAACATTTTTTTTTCCCCCCCTCCTCCAATCTGGAACTGGAATTACCTCCAGCGTTGTCCCTTAATGCCCCAGAAGAAGATATTTCCATCAGTAAATTAGATCTAAAATGGAAAGATCGCTGTAAACCAATTCTACACGTGAGGAGATCTCATCCCGGGGAGACCGCTCTTGAGTGGATGACGTGAATGAATATTTGTCGAAGTCGCTGAAGATGACTTTTAATGTGAAACACAAGAAAACAAGCCAAAGGGTTTCCTCCTGGGACGGCGTGGCAGCGGCTGATCGATGTTTAAAGAACCATTTGTTTTGTGACAGAAACAGTGTCCTCGCCGTCGTCTGAAGCTTAAATGTTGTCGCGATGCCTTTACTTCATTGTCCAATTAAACTCTAGCCTGGAGCCACGGAGGACATTGGAACACCTTTCTACCGTTTAGTCATTATTTATCCATTCTTCTGAGTCCAAATGTCTTTGGAGCACAAAAAAACCTCTTCAAGTTGGGAAACAGAATAATAAAAAAAAGAAATTGAATTTTTGAAGGATTAAAGTTGAAATCACAGAAATTCTGAAAACTCTTTTTTGGGAAATGAAAAAAGCCGTAAACTCCAGCATCCTTAACACGAATTAGACAAAAATAAAGCCGTAGAAAAATATGCTTATACCGTTCTGCTGTTTTATGCAATTTCAATGCAGTTGCAATTGTTTGGACAAATATAAAGGTAACAAAAAAATAGCTAATAAGAGTTTAATGTCAGAGTTAATATTTTTTGACATTAACAAAAAATCATCATGCTTTTAGGCATTAAAACATTTTCCAGGTTCATTGAATTCTTCAGGTTATATTTCTTTAGTGCACATGTGTCACACTCGAGGCCCGGGGGCCAAATGCTTCCCACCAAATCATTTTTTATGGCCCTCAAGGAGTGAAATCCTTGCAGGGTAATCTCTTCTTCTCAGAAATTATTACACAGCAATGAATGGTAATAGATTAAATTCTAATTAAGGTCAGAAAATATATTAGTAGTTGCGACTATGCCGGTGGCCCCCCAACCATTTTTGTTCCAAGGACTGGTCAGTTGTTGCCACCAGGCACAATGTATTGGTAGGAAGGAAATGTTTTAGATTCTATTCTGTTTGTAGTAGGGTCTCAATCAGTGGTTCTCAACTGGTGGGTGTCGACCCAGATGTGGGTCGTGGACCCGTTCGAAATGGGTCGCGAACAGCTGGTCAAAAATCAGCTCAATAATGTAAATCAGCTGTTTGTTTTAGAAAATCTCTTATTTTGAAAGGCACTTTGCTGAATAAAATGAGTATGTTAAAAAAAGGTGATTTTTCTAAAGGTTTTTTTTTTTTTTTTTGAAACTTAATTTGCTTGGTTTGAATTCTATGAGAGTGGGTCGTGAATTATTGACCACAGGAACGACTGGTCTAAATGAACTGGTACTTAAAAATCTTACCAGATCACATTTAAATAAAGAAAGTCAATGGATATTGTAATGTAGTAAATAAAAAAAAAAAAAGATTTTTTTTTTTTCCCACTATGTCCCATTGCGTCCTTGTACTAAATGACCTACGGAGGGGTCCTGGTCCACAGACCAGTGGTTTCACACCCCAAACCTATATGGTATAAGGACGTCCAAAGGCGAATTGTATTGCTGATGTGCTAGTGATGTAGTAGTAACCACTACTTTAATGGTACCAGGCATTAAAATGAACAAGAAATTGAAGAAAACAACAGTGGTTGTTTTTTTTTTCCAGTATGTTTAATCTTCAGTTACAATAAGAGATCAATTCCTGCACTAATGCTGTACCTGATTACTTAGCGCCATCTCACTGACACTGAGAATGTTTCTCTGATACACTAATTGATCATAATTCTTTTTTTTTTTTTTTTACCCTGTAAACTACATGCAAATTGACACTGCGGGGATCTTTTCCCTCAGGTTTCCTTTCAAACATCCAATATCGTCAGAGTTTCTTAAGCTCTTTGAATCACGAATGATAACACGCCATCAGACGTGTCATATTTCCCGTACGTAAGCTCACTCAGTCATTTTTTTTTTTCTTACTTGATATCTGACAATCTTCTCTGTGATTTATTATTCCTTTTTTTTTTTGAACACCATGTCCATGATGTTCCGGTACAGTCTTGTCACTCAGGAATCATCACTGCCTTCAGAAAACAATCCCCAAGATCAATGATCAGTGACACGAGAATCGAATTTCAGGTTTTGGAAGTGACGTACAGTTTGTACTTTCCCCCAACATCTCATCTGCCTGTCAAAAAAGCGAGGCATCATGAAATAAAGACTCCTCGAATGTCTTGTTGCTGTCGTTGGATCTATCTTTAGCCACACGTCTGCTTCTCCATGTCTTGTTGACAATGTTTGACTAGACCTGGTGTGCAACTGGAGAGGATGTTTGCCTTTACTTTGTTACCAAAGACAGTCCGCGGTGGTTAGCGCTAGAAAGGAGCGCTCGGTGGTCCACTTCGGTGGATTCCTCTTCGTGGTATTGAGATGGAGCAAAGACCACTTCCCCCATAACGAGGTATCAGGACTAATACTGCCCCCGTTGGTAAACTAAGCTGTAAATGCCGAGTGAAACGTAATGATCAGTCCAGGTCTCAGGCTGCTCCCTCTCGGTCTCTCGGCAGCCGCCAGCTGCTACCTGTAGTGCCGTCCTCTGCCACGCTCTACTTAGCAAGGTGACGCAGGAGAGAGTGGCTTGGCTGCCCGGGTCTTATTCTCAGAGGAGTCTAGGCCCGCTGCCCACACGGATCAAATATCCACACCAGTCCTCTCAGGCGTCCACTAGGCTTTTTATTACATACTTGTGCAGATATATCAAAGCCAGAGCCAGGGCTACATATGCTGATTATGCTGCGCCTGTCACTTGTAAATGTGCTGCACAAGGTGTTAAGTAAATCCATATAATCGTCTTTGCTGTAATGATTTTCCTACACCAGTGATCTGTGCGACAGGAATTCTCACTTTGGCTGCAAACTTGCACCTGTCACAGTGGAGTAAGGATTGGGTGTTTTTTAATTAAAGTCATTTTTTTTTTTTTTTTTTTTTTTATTGCTCTTGACAATTAGAAACTAGAAATGAGAGAAAAATAAGACACAGGAAGTGTTAATTAAGTGTCAATGTGAATGTGGCTGTGAATCTTCGATAGACGGTTCTGATTGGAGCCGCACCCTCACCTGCTGGCATTTTTAAAACACATAAGCCTATAAAGCAGTGGTGTCCAACATTTTTACAACATTTTTTAATTTTCCCTTTTCTCCAAAAGTGTTGATTTTCTTTTATGTGGTAACAAACTACTACTTTAGTTTTGCTTAAATCTAGAACAACTAAATCTTATTATGATGTGGCCAAAAAAAAAAAAAACATTGTGTTTCTAGGTAGGTTGATACCTACCTTATCTTTTAAAGGTGTTAGGAAAATATTATGGATGTTTAACAGCTGTAAAAATATGCTACCACCTTTAAAACAAAGGGTAGGAAAATATTATGGGTAGCAAAATACTTGAAAACAACGCCGCCCACACTTCATATTGATACACAGTCAACATAGGGGTGAAAATTTTTGTTTTGGCTTCTGAAGGGACTTGTGTCCGTTAACATTCCGCAATTGGGACACAATACTTCAGGGCCTCATCCTGGTAATTAGCCCCAGGCCTCAGATCGTTTCTAGTTTGTTTTTTTTTTACATTACGCTCTGAAGAAGCTAGTTTCTCGCCACAAAGAATGGTTGGTATACAACAAACCATTTGCCATAAGCTTAACATAACTCATTTATGAACTTGTGGTCTGGAGACATTGGAGTGGGTTGAAACAATAATAGGGTTCATCGTCATGAACATGGGCCCTTTTTTTACCCACCCTATATAATTTTTTCATATTACCAGATATTTTTTTGGTTTTTAAGCCTAAACACACACAAAAAAAATAAATCTCAGTCCTTCATTCATCTTCAGTCCCTTATCCATCGTCGTGTCTCGGGGGCAGCAATCTCTGTAAATGCCACCTCAATAAAACTGCACCAAACTGTGAGTCTTCCTGTGGTGGTGATGCAACATCACTGGTATTTCTGTGTTTTTCTTATTGAATTTCTTTATACAGTGTCTCAGTGTCATTGACGTGAAACCCCAGGGTTCACCTCCTGGGCAAGTTCGAATCCTGGTTGGGGCGTTTGGATACTACGGGCTCACCGCCTGCAGGAAGGTGGAATGTGGTGCAATTGATGATTTGGGTGTCAGTCGAGGAGACTTCTGCAAACCAGTGGGTGATGATGGATGGATGGATGATTCTTATCTCTCTTATGGAATCTGTCGGAATCTTATTGTCTTATGATTTTGAAAGGTATTTCCGCCAACTTTTACACTTTTCCGGCCTCTGACCATTTCTATATTGATGACGAAACACTAAAAAATCTTGACGTCAGTGAGTTTTCTGGAGACTCCTGTGTCTGCTCTCATTTACAGATTAAAAAAAAAGGGCAAGATAAGTTCGTCCTCTGTGACACATTTCTCAATAAACTGAGTGACACTAGTGGAGGAGGGTGTATGTGGACAGGAGGGTGTACGTGGACACACCACACAGGCAACTGATCACGATACCATGCCATATCTCCACAGTTGGGGAACGAGGTAAATATAACTTGTTATCTGGAACCTTCCAAAGTTCAGAGCTGCTATCTTGTGTACTCAGCCCAGGTTTGGGCTACGGTTGCATCAAACCCTGACATCGGGAGCTTAGGCCATGTCAGTGGTGGATCTAATCCTGATTACATGTCATTGAGAGTCACTCAATCTGAGCTCAGTTCTAATATTGACATTTGAGTTAAGTGACGACATTCTGGGAAATCAGCTTTGTGGCCAAACAGGAGATTGATTTTTTTTTAAGTTGGTGGAGGAGTGGGTGGAGTTGTTGGCTTAAAGCAGTGGGGTATAATTGTTTTCTGTCAGGCCCTGAAATAAAACCCTGTACTTGAAGGTGTACACTGTACCACTATATAGGTTCCTGCCACCTAGTGACTGGAGGCCTGATATCTTCAAGCATTACTGTACAGCAGTGGAACCTTGTTGGAGCTATCGAACCCCACCCCGTTTAGTAGGGTGAGTTGGTGTGTCTTGACCTCCGCGGTGTCTTGACCTCTGCGGTGTCTTGACCTCTGCACCAGAGTCTCCACCGAACCCCTGAGATCGACTCACCGAACCCCTAGGGTTCAAGTGAACCCAGGTTAAGAACTACCGGTCTGGTGTATCATGATCCATAGAAAGCCCCTCATGCTAACCCTCCCAACCCCCTCACCAGAGGACCCCTTATGGGCCACGCCTCATTGTTTGAGAAACTGCCTTAAGATTAAGAAGTTGACCAGGTCACTGGTTTGATCTCTGGTCTTCCTCTGAGTTCCCATGTTGTCAATGGGTTTTTCCATGTATTCTAGGCCAAAAAAAGCGAACAGATAATCAGAACTGTTCACTCTAAATGACTGGTGTGAATGTCAGTGTGAATAGCTGTTTTTTCACTTCACTTCACCTGCTGCGAGTGGGACTCGATACAAAGGTCCTCATCCTGGCAATAAGCCCCAAGCCTTAAAAAGTGTTGATCCGGCCCTGAATGTGCCACCGCTCCTGAACCAAATTCTTATTACGCCGTAAAGAAGCTAGTTCCTAGCCATAAAGAATGGGTGGGCTATATTGCAACAAACTTCTTGCCATAACCTGGCCCACCAGTGGTGGCATCAGGTTCTGATGAGACCATAATCAGAATAAAACCTTAGAAGATGTATGAATGATTGACAGAATAAAACATATTGAGTTTATGATAATTTTTCTTCTACTCTGATCATTTTCTTTCTAAGGTAAATTGACTCATACAGGAACATTTTTACTCAGAAAATCTATATGATACCAAGCATCCGTCCATCCGTCATTGTCTGCTTATGCAGGGCCGGGTCGCGGGGCCAATAGTCTGAGCAGGGACACCCGGGCTTCCCTTATGACTAAAAATGAGATGCTTTGGTTTTTGTCTTCTTTTTTCTTCTATTCTAATGTCATTCATTTTATCCTCTTTTCATATTTATTCAAATGAATGCACAGCTGAGTGCTGGAGTCTTCAGCGAAGCCGTTATCAAAACTGCTGTTTATTATTTATTTCCAGATTGACAAATGATTCTTCGAAGAGAAAAAAAAACCCACCTACCTACTCTGCACCTTTCTCTACATGGACCAGAATTTCCAAACACTTTTTTGCAGTTTTGTGAAATTCTTTGGCCAACTGAAAACATTCACTAATTCGCCATCAAGCGCCAGTGCCACATCTGGGCGCCGTTTCCACACCATTTAACCTGCTGTCCACACAAGTCTGACCGTGAGACGTTGCGGTGCAGTGCGGTGTCACATTCAGAGAACTGACACAATTGTTCGCTGTGCGAAAACTATTCCCCTACCCTTATACCTGTCCTTCCCCCTCCAACACGGCGACTCTCTTGAGGATGAAGAATACCATCACGCCATTGTACTCGGCTGCTTTTATTGTCGTCTGTTTTTATGCCAGCGAGATTTCATTTCCTCCCGAACCCTGTCCTCATTCACCCAAGGACAAACTCCCCTGTATCTGCATCCCCCTGGTTATTTAAAACATGAGCGTGGCTTTCATAATGGCTTCTGACATGACCCAAGGTGTGATAGGAATACTGTCATTCATATTCTTTTTTTTTTGATTGATGCCAGGACTATACTGACGAAGAGCTCGACTATTCCTTTCACGAAACCCTCCCGGGACATTATTAAAAGCACAGAGGAAAGACTTTGTACAATGCACAGATTTATAGAATCAGCCCGACGTTCTTATCAATCCCTTTCATTTCTTCTCCACTTCTCGCTCATGTGGAATGAGTTTCACGCACGGTGGTTTTGAAAAGTCCTCACTTCCTGGACCATGTTCGTCCAAGGTTGCAAAGCAAAAAACACTGTGTTTAAGAGACACGTTTGAAGGTAAATGAAACGGAATCTGTGTTGAAATGAGGTGTGAGTTCCACCAACCTCCGACTCAGGCTAATATAGTTTGACAAGAAGGTGAAGTGAATGAGCTCAGTAAATGAGTCCATGATGGGATATCACAAGGAGGGATGAAGAACATTAGTGGTAACTCCACTCCAGCCTCTTCTGTCTCACACGGTTACGCCACAATTATTTTAATGTCATGTTTGTTTTTCTAACCATTGCTTTGTCTCGTACCTCTATTTTCACACAATGCAACTTATTTAATTTAATAATCATCAGTACTCTGACACTTTTGGCAGAAAGATCTGTTTTTCTTTTTGGTTTGGGATTAAGGTAATTGTTTTTGTGTTTTTTTTTTTGAGTGTGTTTTTTCTTATAGCAGATAGCAGTTCCAAGGCCAGAGGATGTTGTTTACGCCTTTCTATCCCCAAAGCTAGAACAGACACCTTTCTTTATGCCCATCTATCCTGTTTGTTTAGACCAAGGGGGGTCACAAACTCAGACAAGCCGAGGGCCAGTGCCCCACATCAGCAATCAATGTTCAATACAGAAGATATATATATATATATAAAGTATATATATAGTCAGTTATCCACAGATCATCTTTAATCCAACACGGCAGATAAGTAGAAATAGAAAAAAATAAAAATAAAACAAAGGAAAAAGAACCAAAAGGAATCTATGGTACAGGTTTTTGGAAGGATTTCTGGATATACTGCAGTACAATACAGTACATCCGTATGTGAAAAATACATTTACTATTTATTTGCTGATGATCCTACGTCATAAGCGTATTATTAACCAAAGAGTCGATCAACACTGGTCTCCATGAATGAGAAAACCGTGTTGGATGAAAGTGAAAGGTACAATGAAGATTTGTGGGGGCCGCAAAATATCTCCCCACAGGCCACAAATGTCCCACGGGCCTCAGGTTTGAGACACCTGGTTTAGACAGAATGGAAGACAGGAGAGCAGTAGTTAAGGAGACAGTGGAACAGAGCAGATACTGCATGAATAACAAGGTTCATATGTTTAAGTTCTGAGGATGCATTTTCTTCCGCAGTCTTACATAAATGGGCGATGTGTACTACTGCAGTAATGCTATTAAGTATAAACTACTGGAAATGAACTCCTAGTACTACATTTAAAATAGAATGTAAACTTAAATATTGGAAAGGCAACAGATAAAGGAACAAATACTACTGATGTTGTCGGGTAAGCTATAAAGGAAGGAAGGAGACTTGGATTTCCAAGGCTTTAGATCCGTGTCCACCAACTACCAGGTTGCCACTGGCAACACAACAATCTCCAGTGGACTCACCACTAACAAGAAGGCTCACAGCATGGTGCAGTGTGATTTGGGTGGCAGTCGTGGAGACTTCTGTCCCTGAGACCTGGTAACAGATAAAAGAATAAATGTTTTTTAATATTAAACTCTCTTTTCGCAGAGATTCTTGATCTCGGATCTGAAACGAAGTGAAAACATGAACATTTGCTGTTGATTTTTCAGTTAATATCACGTTTGGCCCGAAACCTTGTCTCGGTTTTTTAATTATAGCTCACTGTGAGATGGAGTTTGACACCCCTGGTCTGATGTGATGACAGTGTCACTTTGCAGACATTTCTCTCATATTGAAATGTCTTTTTTTTTCTTCTTTATTATATTTTCTTTCCTTTGGGCTTGAAACTGTTTCCTGTTAATGAGGAGGAAATAAAACAGACCTTCTTGGTGTTGTCAGTGTGGTCAGAGTTGAGACACTTACCTTACAGTTCAATCTTGGCGTCGTCTGCACTAGAAATAAGAATATCAGTACTTGTTTCTGTGTTTGTAGAGTAAAAAAAAAAAAAACCTTCATTTTCAGAAAGCTTTAATATAACATTTTCATCAAGTGTCGTCTGTAGTTTCTGGTAAGGTGTTTTTTTCCCTCAAAAGCGCAGTATTACTTAGTAATACTTTTTTATGCCCAGGCTGGAGTGATCTACCTAGATTGAAAACGTTATACACTGCAGTATATGAGTAAATATATGCAGATATATTTACCTATATAAACAGGATGAGATGGGAGTCGCTGTGGCAACCCCTGATAAAGGGGACAAGGACAGGAGAGACAAGGAGAAGAAGAAGATGTTATATATTTGTTGTATTGTCTGACTATATACATATATGTTTTTCACTGTAGCCCAGTGATTAGCATCTTTAAATGTAATAACAACTCTAGTTTTAAATACTATTTTTTTATGTTATAGTTCAGGATCCCGATCTAGCTAATGGGCACCCCTGGTGGTTAGATACAGTGGACTTGTTGACACCTTGAAACACAGAACCCAGAGCTGCAGACTGTAATAATTCAGGTTGTTTTGCTCCTGTCCGTGGTTGATGAAGTGACGTGACAAGGAAGAAGAAGAAGCACCGCCGACGTTAGGAATGTTGATCTCATTAGGACTGGATGCTGCATCAGGTCAGACCGAGGAAGAAAGTTTGTCGGAGGGAACCAGGGGACACAGCAGATGGCAGAGCACATGTGCTGTTGGTCTCTTTGGCCACACTCACTGATGAGGACTTCTGAGAGTTGGCCAACCTTTGTTGTCTTTACAAGAACTTGGAGCCATTCCTCGGAGTTGATATAGGTTACTATTTTTTTTTTTTTTTAATTTAAATCCCCGCATATGCTTGCAGTGTCCTTACATTAAATGTCTCTTCATATCTTTCCTTCCGAAGCACATTTAGGGGCCATCACCTTGGTCGTTACCGCTGGAAAAATGAAACCAGAGATGGTCGTAAGTGCAGCGGCACATAGGAATCAAAGGGAATGAAATGGTACGCGGCGTTAAGGACATGTGTCTCTTCCCGGGCATGTTATCCGTGTGTCCTGACATCAGACGGAAACATTTAAAAGACCCGTTTCAAGGGTGAGCCTCAAAAAGCATTTGACTGAAGAAAAAAGAAAACCATTTGATGGCTGGCCATGATAAAATAGTTATTTATACATGGAATCTTAAATGCAGGGACAGTGTCCTGTTTTCCCGATGCTCTTTTTCGTAATGGCACTTGGTAAATAAATTAGCGTTAAAGTCCTAGGAATATTAGTGCAGTGGGATATAGAAGAAGCGACAGAGAGTAAAGCTCTGCTGCTCCAACGTGCAGAGTTTCTTTGTGCATATTGGCCTTTTCATTTCATTTTCTTTCCCTCAGCTGCTGTGCATGCACCGATGACGTCCTCAACCACCAGGACATTTTTACAGAGATAATAAAACCAAAATCGAATAATTTTGGGTTTTCTCGTGGAAATTGAAGAAAATGCATTTGGTATAAATGCTTCACCCACCCTTGTTTTCTTCCATTTCTTGTTCTTTTTAATGCTTGGTACTGTATATCACCTGAAGAATACACTGTCTATGTCAGTACTGTGATTTGACTGTCAAGAAAAATCAAGAAAAATATAAAAAATGGCAAGAAATCAGCTCTGACGTTAAAGTCTTATGAACTATTTCTGTTGTTATCATGTGATCCATGAAAGTGCCTCATGCCACAAAGTCATAGAATTGACTAATTAAAATACTTTAAACAGTGATAATCAAGAAGCACCAAAAAAAAAAAAAAGATCTTCAAAAAAAGGAGGTTGAATAACTCTCATCGTGCTGTCTTGGAAGACCAAATAGGAGATAAATGGATGCAAGAGACGGAGGACATGGAGGTAGTTGGAGATAGAGTAGAAGATACAGATGGGAAATGTTGATTTAGAGTTCTGTTTTTCTACAATGTGATGTGATTGAGGGTAAAAAGCAAAAAAATTGGGTGGATTTTGGAACTTCCAGAAAATGCTCTGTAATTATTTAGGGCTGCATTTTAACCAGTTGTGTTTGGGCCATGTTCATGAATGCCAAAAATGCAAATGACGGAACAATGCTCCATTGGCCTCCAGAGAAGTTGAGCCTGAATTTTCATTAAATTGGACAGTGAGGGAGTACCAGGGGACAGTTTAAGATGATAATAACAATAAAAAAAAAAAAAAAAGAAATTTGGATGCCCTTCAAGAGTGAGTACGAAAGGTTAACCTTTTTCCAGTCTTTCTAAAAAACGATGAAGTCAGGCTAATTTTATTTTTGGAGAGAGAAATCTCTTTTTTTGCTGCCATTTTGAGAATTTAACCTAAAGCAGGAAAAAAAAGTCACATTTCAACCATAAACTTTACTGTAAATGAAAAAAAAAACCTGACTTTATATCAGGGGCGTAGCCAGAACCCATAAAAACCGTGGGCCCCCCTAAAAAAATCAGGGGGGCGCAACCCCAAAGTATTATAGCCTAAGTTTCATAATGAACATGATCCCTCGTTATGACATTGCAAGCGAGGGCCAGGGTTATAATAGTTTTGGATTTTTCAGTGTAGTTTCGTTTTAGTTAGATTAGTTTCAGTTTAGGTTATTCGTAAAAGCAACTAATTTAGTCTTAGTTAGTTTTAGTTTTGTCCAAAATGTTTAGTTTTAGTTTAGTTTTAGTTTTCGTTTTATTTTTCTGCGAGGTTCGAACAAAGACGAAAACGAAGGGTAGTTCATTTCTAATTTCATTTCTAATTTCAGTTAGTTTTGTTGGGACACATTTTGGTTTTAGTTAGTTATAGTTTTTTTAATTTAATGATCATTTTAGTAAGTTTCAGTTAACGAAGAGTTTTTTTCAGTGATCGTTTTCGTTTTTTGGTTAGTTTTCGTTAACGACGATAACCCTGGCGAGGGCGGGCCTGGCTGACAAGTGGGTGGGCCCATGCCCACCCGGGCCCACCCGTGGCTACGCCTATGCTTTAAATAAGAGTGCTGATTTTACCAGGAGCAGCCAAAGGAAGGGAATAATGTCTTGTTAACAGACGTAATTACCTGTAGGTGTGTTGACGTGCGGCTGACATTCAGAGCAGCAATTCCCGTCTGTGATGTTCAATTATACACATTAGATGTTGTTAAGTTATGCAAGTATCTCACAGCAAGACCTCACTTTGAGATACGTTTCAGATAAAAACTAAGGTATATTTATTCTGATGCAGTAACGTGTTAATTTTGAGTTCAGTGGTGGAAGCCGTTCAAAGGCAGGTTCCGCTCAGCGGGTTCCAACGCTCTGTTTGACAAAGTTGCGCGTGAAGGACACGAGCGGGGACGTTCGGACAAGGACAAGTCCCCGCCTCGGGCCTCCTGTTGAATCTGGACCCTCAGACGGAAAAGGCAGTTTGATATTAGTGAGAAATACTTACACTTCACTTCCCGGAATTGTGTTTGGTCCATTCCAGATCACTGACAGCTTGAAGCTGAATCAGATTTGGTAACAAACCAAACAAACGCAGACAAAAACTCCATCTGCAGCCTTGGCTTTGAGACATACCCACAGAGTATAGAACTAAAGAGAACCTAAGCTGTGAGATTTCAGAAGCAATGCTGTTTTTTTTTTAACATCTTTTGGAACTGTCATGGGTCTGCGTTTATCTGTGTTAATTTAATATCTGTCTAAAGCTGCTACTCCACATCGCAGGGTAGTAAATGTTTAGAAATGCACTTTATTGAAAGAAATAGATAGAAATTTCACGTTCCGTGATATCGAATCCCTCTCTTTCTCTCTCCTCCGTCTCTTTCTTTCTTCTCTGAGTGTTTTTCTCTGAATTCCTGTGTGTGAATGGTCCACATTGTTAACACAGCAATGGCTGGTTCTATAATGGAAGTTGAATAGGTGTGCAGAGGCATTCAGGAGTACAGTATATACTGGCAGGTTTAACTGCTTGTTTTCAATTAATAGAAAAAAAAGAAAAATTCGAAAAAATAAGTATAATAATAAACTCCAAGCCAAATATCGCAGGACTTTTGGAGCTGCATCATTCACAACTACCTGCAGCAGTTTTTTTGTAGTATTTTCTAAGTGTTGAGGACCAACTATAGACACTTTCATTATTTCTCCATCATCAGAAGATTGACTTGAAGCAATGGTTCCATGTATAAAGACCGTATGTAGCTTTGAATGATAAACAACTGGGCTTTGCCACAGTTACACTGCGTTGTGCACTTGCGTCGCCCCTTGAACTCATTAATTCATTCATTCATTTATTGCTGTGGGGTGGATCATGATATCACAACTGGTGGTGGGACTAACGCCGTTACTTGTAGCGCTGTAACTTGTAACGCTGTAACTTGTTACACCATTACTTGAAACTACTTTTCTCGATAACTAATAACGTTAACACATTACTTTTCCCATTCAGTAACGCCATTATTGTTACTGTGCTGTAAAAGGGCTCGGTACTCATTACTATCTGTGGTCCAAAAGGACGGTTTCTCCTGGCCACGGAGAGAGGACTGTGTGGCGGCGTCCTCTCTGTGTGTTAACTCCCACAGTCATGAGTGAAAGACGGCCGTGCACACTAACTGAACCCATGCTTTGATAGGAGCGATGATTGGTTGACATAGGTTAACTTTTCAGGCTAAGCCAATCAGAAAGAGACCTGGGCGGGTCTTCTTGCCTTATAGGGAAATAAACAGTTTCATACACACGCAACGCGGTACAACAGCACACACCCACAAGCAAGATGACGACAAGTGACAAGTTGAGGTTACAATAAAGATGCCTGTCAAAATGTCTAAACATCTATTTTGTTTTTATTGTACTACTCAGTACACAACACTAAACATTTTTTTAAAGTAAATCAAAGTAACTAGTTTTTAGTTGCTTTTATAATTTAGTAAATAGTAACGTAAGTAGTTACTTTTTCAGAACAGTAACTAGTAAAGTAATAAGCTACTTTTATAAAGTAACTTGCCCAACACTGATCACAATGACAAGGAGTTTGCTTTGTTTTCCTTGTCCGATGCCGGGTTGCAGGTGCAGCTGGCACCACCCAAAACTAACTGCACCATACTGTGAGCTTCCCTGTGGGTGCTGAGCCCACTGGAAGTTATGTGGGTCGGGACCGTGCTATGCTCAGAACACCTCAGTGGCAACCTAGCATCTGGTGGATTCGAACCAGAAATCTTGACGACTCAAGTCGGCCTTCTTCACCGCTAGGCCACCCGCTGGCTCCGAATTTGAAATATTTCTGCGATTAAACAGAACTGCAATTGATTTTAGTTGCATGCATGAATGATCAGTTTGTTACTTCAACACTGGTGATTTTAAAAATGAATTCAACTTTGCAGCAGTTACATTTTTTGTTCTGTCAACTTCAGCCTCTGGTACAATATTAATATAAATATGTTTGTAAGAAACCAAACCAAAAACCAATTCCAAACCCAACACTGATCAACATTTCCCCTTCAGTCACTTGTTGTTTTTCTGTTTGTGTCTGCTGAGCTGATAAACAAGAAAAAATATATACTAGTAGTTGATGAGCTTTTCCATCTAGAGATGTTCTGTTTTGACATTCAACTAATTACCAAATTAAATTACAGTTTATATTCCTGCTCAAAATACACAAACAATTAACCAAAATAAATTACCGTGTTTTCACAACCGTAAGGCACATCGTACTAAAAGGTGCAGCCACAGTTATGTGTGCCGTTACTATATTTAACACACACATAAGGCGAACCCAATCATAGGACGTGGGTTTTATATACAATCCACGCCCACACTTCGCCCTTTAACGTTCTCATGTGTCCTTCACTACGTCCGCCTTACAACAACAACAAGAAACATGCATATAAGTGTGCGTATTTAAAAATAGAGCGGGAGCAAAACAACGCGCGAACTTCCCCCTTTAAGGTTCTCATAGTGTTCTCTACTACGTCCGCCTTACAACAACAACAACACACTGCACTATAGGGCGAGCCGCACATTTTGAAGAAAATCAACGACTTTTATGTGCGCCTTATAGTCGTGAAAATACGGTAAAAGAAACAAAAATCTCTACTTTACAAATAAAGACGTCAATCTGACAATTGCGAAAAACAAAATAAATTGATGCCAAATCTGCCAACAACATTGTTACATACTGTACTTTGGAGATGAACAAATTCTATAAGGCAATAAATGAAATCTCTCGCCGTTTCGTCTCCTTTGTTTAGAATAGCTCTCACCCGTCTTTCCTCCACATCCGTATCTCGTGTTGCTTCAGTGAACTGCATATTTTTTTTCTGCTGGTTGAATTTTGGTTTCGGAAACATACTCTGTTCCTTTCCTGCTGCTTAGGGAAACAATTACACTGCAGGTATTGAGAGCTGCTTTGTTCTCCCTTAGCATTTTAAAACATTTCCACATCATGGACAAATTGGACTCGCGGGTCAGAGATGCTCAGCAATGTTCATGTTTACATTCAGACACGGTCCTGGCTTTATGACAGCCGGTGGAAAAATTGAGTGGAACATCAGTTGGACAATCTCACATCCTCACCCTGGGCTGGAACAAAATGATAAGACTTTTTTTCTCCCTCCCACTATAGTAACAAGGCTAAACACACGGGTCTGCTGAATGGGTTTGAGATGGCATTCATGTATTTTCAAGGTTTATTTTTTAATTAATGAAAACAAAGCCGTAAAAAATAGATCTGATGTGTAAACAGCGGGAAAAAAATAGTAGGAAGTGAGACATTTAACACCTCTCAGTTTTAACTGGTGTAATGGAGAAACCAAAGCGTAAGTGAAACTGCCAGACACTTGACTGCTGAATGTTAAAGCAGTCAAAGTGTTTAGGGTTTATTGAGCTGCGGTTTGTTGAGAGGAGTCTGTTGTCAGGAGGAGGTGAAGTAGCACACGCTCTTTATTTGACGTCCAGGCCAAATCAGGTCACTGCAGCGTCTGTGTTTACTCTCTGGTACAATAATACATTTCAATTTCCATCATTACCGTGTGTGAAATTAGATTTCTTTAACCCACCCTGGCGGTTCGTTTTCTGCACACGGCCAAAAGGCTGCACATACGTGTTTGGTGGAAATGCACAGTCAACGTCTGTGAAAATCCAAATTTCTGACCAACATCAGAAAAATTGCTATTCCTGAACATTGGTTTAAGCTTATTTTGTTGTGCGGTTCTACGAAACCACGACAGATTTGGTTCTGAGATTAAGTTAGAGTTAGGGTCCCCAATGACATAGTCTAAATCCGTGCCATTCGCGTGGAACTCCAGCAATCAAGGTAGTTGACTCCTTCCAGTTGGGTCACCACCATGAGGGGCTGGTATGGTGCAGTGTGATTTGGGTGGCAGTCATGGAGACTGGTGCCCCCGGGACGTGGTTTCGGATTAGCAGACAGAGACAGATGGATTGATGGATGGACAATTTACGGAGAACGGGAGACTGACAGCCGGATCGGGGAAACGACCGCAGTAGTGCGCTTGTTCTATCGGTCCTTTATGGTGAAGAAAGAGCTAAGCCAAAAGGCGAAGCTCTCAATTTACCGGCCAATCTATGTTCCTACTCTCACCAATGGTCATGAACTTTGGGTCATAACCAAAAGAACACGATCCCGGATACAATCGGCCGAAATTAGCTGTATCTGTAGGGTAGCAGGACGCTCCCTTAGAGATAAGGTGAGGAGCTCTGTCACTCGAGAGAAGTCAGTTGAGGTGGCGTGGGCGTTGACACGTGAGGTGTTTGGGTCATGTCCCACTGGGAGGAGACCCAGAGGAAGACCTGGGACGCGCTGGAGCGACTATGTTGCCCGGCAGGCCTTGGAACACCTCAGGATCCTCCCAGATGAGCTGGTGGAAGTGTCTAGGGAGAGGGAAGTCTGGGTATCCCTCCTGTGAATGCTACCCTCGCGACCGGGCTCCGGAGAAGCTGGATGAAGATGGATGGATGGATGGACAATTTAATTCTTAGGCTAAGTTAGTGGTTCTCAATTCTTTCCCTCCTACTTGTAGTAAAATGTAAGACTAAGGAACAGGCACATGTCAAGACACCTCAAAAAAAAAACAGTAGCTATCCCAGACTGGCCTTTCTAAAATCCAGCAAGAAGAGACCTGCAGAGAGGGATGACTACAGGAAGGTTTATGTCGTCATTCCTTACATGGCAGGGGTTCCAGAGAAACTCGGGCGAATCTTCAATCAGCACCAGATCTGAGCACACGTCAAACCAGGCAACACCTTGAGACAGAAACTGGTCCATCTCAAACACAGTGTTCTGGACAGACATAAACTGGACATCGGGGTTTATGCCATTCAGTGTAGTGAAGGGTTTGAGACACAGCCTATCACCCACACATAAAGCCCTCTTTTGGAACAACACCCAAGACATCCACCCCCGACAGCAAAGGATTTTACACGACAAAGGGCCGTGTGACCAGAACCACTCAGACGATGACTGTAACAACCCATCAATACCCATGTAACAACTGGTAACACACTTCATAGGTGGCCCCAGGTCTGTCCAATTGGATTTAACTTGTCTTACTCCCTCTCTTTGGTGTAGCTCTAGGGTTCACCTCCTGGGCAAGTTCGAATCCCAGTTAAGACGATTGTCTTCCAGTGGGCTCACCCCCTGTAGGAGGGTACAGTGTGGTGCAATGTGATTTGGGTGGCAGTTTTAGAGAATGCTACACCAGCGACCCAGTAATGGATAAGTAGATGTAAAACAGATGGAGGGCGTTGCTGCCCCCTAGTGACTGGAGTCTCCATAGCAGCCGAGCGTTCTACTGCAGAGTAGATTTGTCGTATTTCTGTCTGGTGTTTATTTGTTGCTTCTGCTGTTCCAGCCTTGACTGATTACAGCAGGTCACTGTGCTCCTCCGTGGGGCGAGGCCTGGTCTAAAGCCTTCTTTTTCCCCGGTTGATGCTGATATCACGGTGATGTGTTGCTCCGTGGAGACGGTCGATGCTCACAACAGGAATGTTGTGTTGAAATAATCTCCTCTTCCGGCCCTGATGCGTCTGATGAAGATGCTTCTCTCCAAATTAACCCCAGGGACTCTCCACCAGCGTCTGTCAGGCTCGGAATGTGGTTGATGTCATACAGATTCCATGTACCTCTTTTAGAGCTTATTTTTTTTACCATTTTGGAGAGCAGATAATTACCCGCCTACTTTGAAGACGACGATGAAGATGAAGTGGTGACTCACTTGTGCCTCAGATAGTGGGTGCTGTCTACATGAATGTTCCGGTGACATTTACACTGAACTTTGCTCTTCTGTCCAAAATGTGAAAAATGCTCTGTTGCTGATCCCTTCACCTGCTTTTATGTCTTTCTCAAACCAGAATACAAAATTAAACTGTAAAAAAAAAAACCCTGCAAAAGCGAATTGATCGATAGTCGAGGCCCGAACACTGGTTTCGAACACTTAACTTTGCGTTTGTTTGGGACACATTTCAAGTTAAAACCTTATCAGACAGAATGCAGTTTGTTTTGAGAAAAGTGTTTCTATTTGCCTCTCCGTTTCAACCTGAACTTTGCAGACCAACATACTCAATTTTAGAGTGACATTTTTACACAGTCGTATTTATTTTCTGAAGGAGAAAGAATAAATTAAAGGCATTTTTTTTTAAAGCCAGTTGTTGCTACAAGGCAAATATCCCTCTGCCTCTTCATCACTATTTTTCCCCTGTATTTCCTGAACATCATCTCGGTGGAATTATAAACACCGCGCAATGTTTTCTATTATGTTTTTTCAATCAATATAATACCTTTCCTAAAGTCCAAACATAAATCAGTTTGTATTGCCTATAATGGAAAGCAAAATATTGCAGGCGGCCCGTCGTGAAGAGGTGTATTACCACCGCAGTCCGTCTTATTAAAAATACAATCTCGTTACTGTTATTGTGCAATTGAAATCTTAGTCCTATTATTATGTTTGACAAAGTGACACCGAATGGAGTCTCAGCTTTCAACCACATCTTCATTAGCGGAAAAAATTGACTCAGATATCACAATGACTTGCTCGCGCACGCCTCCCACCCCGGCGCATCATTGTGGCCGTCACGTGTTGAGTCCTGGAAGTGCGAAGTGGTGATGTATCACGGCTTTGTTTAATTTGTGCCTCTATCGGGAGTCCCTCCCACGTCTGTGATTGGATTGACAGCTTTAAATGTCACCTTCATGTGTTGCCTTTCAGTGACACGGAGGGAAATTATAGGGAAGAACGGCAGCATTTTGTCAAAGTTACAGCACATTGTTCAGTTTAGACTCTAATAGAACATGGAGATTTTATTTATTTCAGCTTTTAGAAATATTCTTTTTTTTTTTATATGTAGTTGGGGTTGGGATGGTATTTTCAGCAGCGGTGGCCTTGAGGTTAAGGAACCAAACAAGGGTCCTGAGGGTTCCAGGCTTGGATCCACCAGCAACGTCCCCACTCTCTGCACTCTGGGGGCTCAAAGCTGCTAACTCTTCACTTTGGTGATGGGTTAAATGCAGTGGTGTGGATCAAGTGTCACAATGACATGGGGTTTGCTTTCCATCCTTAAGCTTGAGATCCACTGAAGATGGAAAGGCTTTAGTTCTGAACTAAAGAAGCCCCTTAGATGAGAGCTGCAATGTTTTCCTGCAAACGATCGTCTAACAAAACCCTCTGTCTGTGTCTGTCTTTTGTCAATTTTCCTAACAACGTTTGTCTAACAAAACTCTTTAACCTTGAACATAACCTGGATGACCGAGAATCTTCAATTTATCTATCTATCTATCTGTCTGTCTGTCTGTCTGTCTGTCTGTCTGTCTGTCTGTCTGTCTGTCTGTCTGTCTGTCTGTCTGTCTGTCTGTCTGCCAGCCCGCCCATCTGTCTGTCTATCTATCTATCTATCTATCTATCTATCTATCTATCTATCTATCTATCTATCTGTCTATCTATCTATCTGTCTATCTTTCTTTCTTTCTGTCTGTCTGTCTGTCTGTCTGTCTGTCTGTCTGTCTGTCTGTCTGTCTGTCTATTTATCATCTATCTATCTATCTCTGTGTCTTTCTCTCTGTCTGTCTGTCTGTCTGTCTAACAAAAAAGACAAAAAAAACAGGTCCTTTCTCTAAACACGAACTCATAAAAAAAAAAAAACAACAACCAGAATCTTTCAGTAGAGTCTTATCAACCCGTGACATTTTCAATAGAAGATAAACCTTGAACTGCAAATGGGTTTAGCAACAAAATTCTTCTCCGTTCTCAAATTCCAATTCTTATCAAGTGTACATTTATATTTGTTTACAATAAAAAAATCCCCCACAAATCTCCAATGTACCTTTTTTTGTCCTGCATCCAATCGATGGTAACCTTGTTTGGCCCAGCGTAGCAACACTACATATTCTAGAGGTACCCATGTCTTGGGTTCATGCAGTACTGTGAGTATTTTGTTCTTGCAAGGATTCTGGATAATCCCTACTCGTTTAAACGAGATCTTATTTATTATGTCCACTGTCCACTTACCATGAAGACGAGCTGAGGTGGGGAGGCACCTGACCACAGAAAATCACTAAGATAAGTTCCGGTCCAGAGATCTTGTGTGCGAGCTGGCACCAAACTGATGTTTCTCTTCCTCTCGTTGTGAATTAGACTCAGGGAGCATTTCCTTGTGGACTGGTGGACTGTGTCAGGAGACAATGACTTCCTGAAGTAGTCCTGAGCCTGTGTGGCTTGGCCTTTTGTAATGCAGCTATGTCGAAGGGCTTAGAGCTCAAACATCCAGCAGAGGATTCCTCCTAACCTTTTCAAAAAGTTTTCAGCCGCGGATGGTGACAAGTCCACATTCTTTGCTGTCTTCTGCTGGGAAACGTTGAATTTTTTTCAATTGACGTAGTTCAGGACAAATATGGGGAGACGGGAATAATGCCTGATAATAATCTATACATCTGTCTGTCTTTCTTTATGTCTATCTATTGGTCTGTCTCTTTATCTGTCTGTCTGTCTGTATTTCTGCCTGTCTGTCTATCTATCTATCTATCTGTCTCTGTCTGTGTGTCTGTCTGTTTGTCTGTCTGCTTGTCTGTCTGTCTGCCTGTCTATTTATAAATCTACCTATCTCTCTGTCTTTCTGTCTTTCTGTCTGTCCCTCTGGCTGCCTGCCCATCTTTCAATCTGTCTGTCAGTCTGTCTGTCTTTGTTTCTAACTATCTATGTATCTGTCTGCCTGTCTGTCTTTCTTTCTGTCTGTCTCTCTGCCTGTCTGTCTGTCTGTTTGTCTGCCTGTTTGTTTGTCTGTCTGTCTGACTGTGTATTTATGAATCTACCTATCTTTTTGTCTATCTCTCTGTCTTCCTGTCTGCCTCTCTGTCTGTCTGTCTCTCTCTCTGCCTGTTTGTCTACCTGTCTATCTGTCTATCTACAGTAGCTATGTTCTAAATACACTTTTTTTCTTTGTTTCTAAAGTTCTATATTGAAGAAAAAGCATCAACTTGATTTTGTTATTTTATTATTGTCAAGTTTATTTGTTAAAATCACGAATAATTTTAACAAAAAAAAAAAACAACAACTACAGTGAATTTCGAAACCATATTTAATGGTGTACGACCAGCACAATTATTTAATATCAGCAAAAATCATTATTGCAATGCCGTTTAGCTGAGATGATGGCACTAAGTTTACATCAGACTTCACATGTTTTATTCTATAAATCTTTTCTGCTGATGTGTCCAGAGTGGACATGTGTTGAGGACAGATAGTGAATATTTAGGACAAAGGGATGAGGAAGAGGGAGCCGGAAAGAGGAAGAGCTCAGAGGAGATTTGTAAATATTGAAGAGAGGACATGGAGATGGAGCAAAAGAAGAGGTGGCAGGGGGTAGACGATCGACTGTGGCCCCTGAAGGGAACAGCAGAGAGACGAAGAAGAAGACGGAGACAATGGCGCTGCCTCCTTTTATGTTCATGGTGTTTGTTATTTCCTGTCACCCTAATGGTACAAAACACTCGTGTCAGTCTGGTGATGAACTCGTCTCCGTCCTTCTTTACTCTGTTTTCCGCTATCGCTGTATCATAACTTGCTGTTGGAACCTATTTTTTATACTAATGGACCAGAATGATCCTGAGCTCATCATACTGTCATTCACTCACTTATTGAAATACATTGCTTGTTTACTGCTGTGCAGTCTATCTGTTGCTCCAGGCAATGACAATTTTACAGCTGCCACCTGCTTATGCTGTAGCTGCTTTACTGATTGGAAGCTCATTGGGGATGATGCACACTGAATTTGCATTATTCAGAGGGGGGGAGCTGAAATCTTATTCCCCTTGTACTCGGTGGAGGAAAGAAGAAATCAGAGAACGGTGGCGCCTGTGGAGGACACGACTGCCAGAGTGAGGAGTCACGTGTTGGAGTATGAAACAATTCATGCTTAAAGCACTCGCGGATGGAATGCCGGGACGGGACCGGCAATCTCCAGCCTTTACGACATGATAATCATTGCGACCATGTGACCGTATCTCCATTTTCCTTCCCTGTTGTGCTCACCCTCCCGCAGCGCTATTGGGTTAGAGTCAAACCGTTAGACTGTGAGATGAAGACATAAATCCTGCCGCAGATGTGGTCGCCAACGTCGCCGCTCGGCAAAATGGAATGATGTAGCTCATTAGCTTTTGATTCATTTAAATGTTTCGACAGTGTCATCAGTTGTGTAACGTTCCTGAAAATATATTAACGGAATATGTTTTGTGTTAAAAAAAAAAAAAGAAAAAGAAAATATTAGCCCAGTCCGTGATACGTGCCAAATATTGAAAGACAAAAAAACGGGAGTCAAAGAAAATTCTGTCCTCTTTTGAGTTTTTGAGGTGTACAGTGTCCTGATATAGAACCTTTAAAACTCAAACTACAGCGTCAAAAACCAACACAACTTGTAAACTTAATGGCAAGGACTGTTGGCAGGTGTAGGTCCAGGGGTGGAGTCAATCGGGGAAACCTGATTGGCCCAGAAGCAACTTATTTTTGAAAGATCTTCATGTAAGTCCTTCGGAAAACCAACAACGTCTACAGCATGTGGTGAAGGTATAGAAACCACACAAAGGCATTTGACCATCATGTCCGTTAAAGGTCTTACGACAATAAACAAACATGTAAATTTAAGATTTATTTTAGTCCAGGAGGAGGCGCTATAGCGAGCCATATAAAAGATAAAAGTTTAAACAGTGAACAGAACAATGTGAATCATGGTGATATTAGAGGGACAACACAGACATGAAGGTTTGGAGAAAAAGCTGGAGAAGACAGAGTGAGATGGTTTGGACATGTTCAGAGGAGGGACAGTGGATACATTGGTAAAAGAATGATCCTAGAGATGGAGCTACCAGGTTGGAGACAAAGAGGAGATTGATGGATGCAGTGAGGGAGGACATGGAGGTAGTTGGAGTCAGAGTAGAAGATACAGAGGACAGGGGACAGAGATGGACAGAGAGTCTTTTTGGGTCAAACTACAGCGTCAAAAAACCAACACAACTTGTAAACTTAATGGCCAGGACTGTTGGCAGGCGGTGGAATCGATTGGGGAAACCTGATTGGCCCAGAAGCAACTTATTTTTGGAAGATCTTCATGTAAGTCCTTCAGAAAACCAACAACGTCTACAGCATGTGGTGAAGGTATAGAAACCGCACAAAGGCATTTGACCATCATAAACAATAAACAAACATGTAAATTTAAGATTTATTTTAGTCCAGGAGGAGGCGCTATAGCGGGCCATATAAAAGAAAAGGTAAAAGTTTAAACAGTGAACAGAACAATGTGAATCATGGTGATATTAGGGGGACAACACAGACAGGAAGGTTTGGAGAAAAAAGCTGGAGAAGACAGATGGAGATGGTTTGGACATGTTCAGAGGAGGGACAGTGGATACATTGGTAGAAGAATGATCCTAGAGATGGAGCTACCAGGTAGGAGACAAAGAGGAGGGGAATGATGGATGCAGTGAGGGAGGACATGGAGGTAGTTGGAGTAGAAGATACAGAGGACAGGGGGAGGTGGATTAAAAATATGATTTGCTGTAGCACCACCTGAAAAAGGGAGAATCTGAAAGGAGAAGAAGGAGAAGAAGTCGTGATGGTCATTTGTTGCAACCTTCTCCCTTTTTCTTAAAAAATCCAAAAAAACCCAATATCAACAAATACCAAAAAGTAACAGCAGTCCTTGTGTTTTTGACCCTAGCTTTGAACCTGTCCTCCCCTGTAGTAGAGCTGTTATAACTCACTGGTTTTCATTTTTCATTTTTTTTTTTTTTTCATCTTTATGATTCATTTTGTGGCACTCGGTACTTTGAACATTTTCACAATAAAACTGAACTTGGACTCATTTTGAAAAGATTTTTCTTTAATTATATTTTGACTTTTGTTCGTGTGTGTTTTTTTTTGTCTCGGTTTATCAACTGTGTGTTAAGTGTTTGAAGTGTATCATATAAAAAGACAAAGAGATGGTGTCTACCCCACCTGGGGGCAGGTGGGTGGAATGGCAAACCTGAATACATATACTTTAGCTTGACCTTATTAAGTATCGTCTTCATCTTTTACTTTTAGCCTTTTCCATTGTAAGGCGTTGCCATAGCAAATCAACATTTCCCATCTCTGTCCCCTGTCCTCTGTATCGTCCTCTCTGACTCCAACTACCTCCATGTCCTCCTTCTCTGCATCCATCAATCTCCTCATCGTCTCCTACCTGGTAGCTTCGTCTCTAGGATCATTCTTCTACCAATGTATCCACTGTCCCTCCTCTGAACATGTCCAAACCATCTCAATCTGAGATACAGCAATTCAACATTTTCCATCTCTGCCCCCTGTCCTCTGTATCGCCCTCTCTGACTCCAACTACCTCCATATCCTCCTTCACTGCATCCATCAATCTTCTCTTCGTCTCCTATCTGGTAGCTCCATCTCCATGATTATTCTTCTACCAATGTATCCACTGTCCCTCTTCTAAAAATGTCCAAACCATCTCAATCTGAGATACAGCAATTCAACATTTTCCATCTCTGTCCCCTGTCCTCTGTATCTTCTACTCTGACTCCAACTACCTCCATGTCCTCCCTCACTGCATCTATCAATCTCCTCTTCGTCTCCTACCTGGTAGCTCCATCTCCATTATTATTCTTCTACCAATGTATCCACTGTCCCTCCTCTGAACATGTCCAAACCATCTCAATCTGTCTTCTCTCCAGCTTTTTCTCCAAACCTTCCTGTCTGTGTTGTCCCTCTAATCTCCTCATTCCTGATCCTGTCCATCCTTGTCTCTCCTAAAGAGAACCACAGCATCTTTAACTCCTTCACCTCCAGCTCTGTCTCCTGTCTTCTGCCTATTCCTTGTGTCTCTAATCCATCCATCATGGCTGGTCTCACCACTGTCCAGTAAACCTTTCCCTTAGCTGACTCTCTTCTATCACAGATCAACCTTATTGAACACAGATCAACCTTATTGATCTGTGAGTACTGTATACTAAAAATAAACGATAAACACATTTTCATTTCACATTTGAGGAAGAGTACGGCGAAGAGGAAAATGGCAAAAAAAATATATTTTTTATACATTTTTTACTATTACAGCTGAGGTAGTCCTGGGTTTGTAGACTGATTTCCCGTCACAGTCACTGCATTATATTCCGAGAGTGCGGCTACACGTGACGGCCCAGCGGGTCTTCTTGATGATATCCCTGGAAAAGAAAGAAAACCAAACTAGTTCTGAATTCTGTAGGAAAGCAGAAACTAAAACTCCCCGTCCTTGACTGAGATCTATTGGTGTCGTGTGTGGTGTGTTGCCCACAGATAAAACATCTTGAAAAGGTCATGGTAGACCAAACTTTACAGGCAAATAGTAACATCAAACATTTTCACAAGACTTAACCTTGGTTCTGCAAACAGCACAGCACTGAGAGAGACTTCTGCTCGGAATTCCAAACACTTTGCTGATTTCCGAAGCGCCAGATGCATGGTCTGTGTGCATTGTCGCGTTACTTCTTATTGACTTCAGCGCCACGTTCAATGACATCGACCATTCAGGCTAATTCTATCAAAGAAACGCATTTCTCCACATTAGATCAATTGTAGCTGCGAGTCACAAAACCTGTTCATTAAGAAATATCTTTAATTTTCAAGTCTCCGCTCGGGAGAATGATGTCATTGAGTCCAAACAATCCACTGTTCCTGGTCTGAGGAAACCGCAGCACACTTTGACCCATATCCTTGAGTCTTACAGTATTTATGCCAGGTGATTCATATCCTTGTTTTTTTTTTTTTTTTTTTAGGCACCATGAAAAAAAGGGCTGGGTTAAAAAAATCGATTAATCCATTTTAATCGATTTTTTTTGTTAATAGGACCATATCGATTCAAAAATCGATCTTTATTTTCCTTCTTTCCCCAACAACTTTACGTGAACTCATGCACCACAGGTGATTAACTCGCACGTAAAACAAATGTAAAAACAACATGGCACTAAAATCTAAAATCTAAAACTCGAGTCTTCCTTGTAATTTTGGGTCAAGTCATGTTAAATAAAAAATGCATGATGGATTAATATGACTGTCGAGTAAATTTGTGATGGAAATAAATGTAAAAAAAAAAAAAAAAAAATTATTAGCAAATGGATTAAGTTTCAAGTTTAGCTTTGATTCTTCTGAGAATAACGTTGGTACCGAACTATAATTGATATGACAAAAACTGAATCGAAAACCGAAGCGAATCGTGAATTGAATCGAATCGAATCGAATCGAATCGATTTAGAAAATTTGAATCAATACCCAGCCCTAATAAAAAATGATCTTGAACATGTAAAGATTATTGTATAACTGTATTGGGAGGAGCAGAAAACAAGTGTCCTGGGGCAAAAAAAAAATCAAAAGCTTCATCATTTTATGTTGTTTTCCAGGTGAACATCTCCGCGTATGTCCCCAAGGAACCACGTGTTGCACGCAGGAAATGGAGGATAAGTTTGGCCAGCAGAGTAAACAGGACTTTGAAAATCTGGTGGATGAAATAAGTCATGAACTGAGGAGCACATTCGTCTCTCGACACCAGAGATTCGATGGTAAGTCCTCTACTTTTATTTTTCCAAGCTCTGGACTCATTATATATATATAGAAATATACGGTCGTATTTTATGTTCCACAACTTTTAATTTTCAACAGTTTTACTTCTTCACGGTTGAACAGATTTCTGTTCGGAAGTTAAAGGAGCGAGGGTGGCTTTTTTTTTCCTCCTTTTTTTTTTTTTCCTTAATTTGAAGGGATTCACTTTTTTGTGCGAGCGTATCCGTCCTCCCTCAAGAGGAGTTGCGATGTGAAAATCTCATTAATATGTCTTGCCGTGGAGAAGGCTCTTGTTGGATTAGACAAACACGGCTCCTCGCGCAGCAGATTGACAACTTTAACAGCTGTACACTGCCAATCTCTGCATTATTAAGGTTGTTTGGAGCTCCTTCTGCTCCACGTGATCTTGTCTCAGCCCCTTGGTGACTGTCTTGACCACCACACGTACACTCGGCCTGTGCTACGGGAGCAGATGTGCCCATTACTGAACCGAGCTCTATGGAGTCAGCTCCTTGTAGATACTATTTAATGAGAAAAAATAATCCCCCCACCTCTCTACATTAGGCCGTGTACAGAGCGGCGGCTTATCGCTCTGGACAAAGAGAGTGAAGGGTGGTGGAGGTGAAAATTGTCAGCCAGTCGCCAGTTTTGTTAAGCATTTTATTAAAAGATGCGGCTTGAAAAAAAAAAAAAAAAAAAATTATTGAGTTGACACTTACAGGCTAATTCAAGATTACCGTGTTTGAAATATCTTTGATTGTGTTTCATAGTTGGACATAATGCAGAGACAGATATTTCCCCAACCTTCCTTGGATAAATGAGGAGTTCTATAATTACTCACTGTGAAGAAACAGAACATCTGCCAATAATCATTAATTCCGCATCATTTCTTCGAAATTCAAGTCTTAATTTGAAGTCAGTTAATTATCCTTTTTCATATATTCTTACAAAGGATCATACTGTATACGTACAGGAAGACATCGGTTATGACAGTAGGTTAGAAAGAGGTTAACAACCAGATTATTGACATGACAGATTTTTTTTTTTCATAATAATAGTTTTCACATAAACATCAGAACTACAGTAGTATTTTTAGTAGTAGGTTTTTTATTATGAAAATTTTAAATATATAGATATATTTGATGGAGTATTATCCTCCTTCATTTTATCAGCTAAACTTTACTTGATTAACATTTCACATATGTACTAATGCATACATATATGTGTATGTATATTTATATATGTGATGAATTTGCACATATATGTAGAGGGAGAGATATGGATGGATGGGTGGGTGGGTGAATGGATGGTTGGATGGATGGATGGATGGATGAATGGGTGGATTGGTGGGTGGATGGATGGATGGATGGATGGATGGATGAATGGGTGGATTGGTGGGTGGATGGATGGATGGATGGATGGGTGGATTGGTGGGTGGTTGGATAATAGATGGATGGATGGATGGGTGGGTGGGTGGATGGATGGGTGGATGGATGGGTGGGTGGTTGGATAATGGATGGATGGATGGGTGGGTGGGTGGATGGATGGATGGATGGATGAATGGATGGATGGATGGGTGGGTAGGTGGGTGAGTGGGTGGTTCGGTGGGTGGGTGTATGGATGGATGGATGGATTATAGTTGATAGATAGATAGATAGATAGATAGATAGATAGATAAATAGATAGATAGATAGTTGATAGGTGGGTGGGTGGGTGGATGGGTGGATGGATGGATAGGTAGGTAGGTAGATAGATAGATAGATAGATAGATAGATAGATAGATAGATAGATAGATAGATAGATAGATAGTTGATAGGTGGGTGGGTGGATGGATGGATGGATGGATGGATGGATAGGTAGGTAGGTAGGTAGATAGGTAGGTAGATAGATAGATAGATAGATAGATAGGTAGGTAGGTAGGTAGATAGATAGATAGATCTAGTTATGATAATCAATTTCTTATAATACTTAAGTTATTGGACATGAAGTGAAATGTGTTTCTTCTGTTGTCTCTTGAACTTCTATGTTTTTTAAGGGAGAGTGGTGGGTTAGTGGTTGAGGAACCAGACCTTAATCGGGACGGTCGCTGGTTTGAGTCCACCGGCTGCCAAGTTACCGTTGAGCATTGCATGTTCTCAACTCTTGGCTCCACTGTTTACTATATTTCTGATTGATCATTTTCCGAAAGATACTCCTGATAGATTCATAAAGTTCTATCTATCTTCTATATTTTCCAGCTCTGTCAAGTAAAGGCTGGCATTTAGGTAATGTTAAACTGTAGGTAGAGGTGTTGTTTTCTTGTGATACTTTACAATTAGTAATATTGTCCTTTCAAGATTGTCCTCTGTCACCTCTGTCCGGAGTTGAAGCAAAACTAGATTCATCCATTATCACAGAGTAAGCACTCTCCACAACTGTTACCCAAATCACACCGCACCACGATGTGCTCAGTAAACCCAGTCAATGTCACCGAGACTCAGGGTCAGGGACAGCTCCACCTATATACCGCTGAAGCCTCCCTGTGGGTGGTGAGGGAAGTTATCTGGGTCAGTGGCAACCTGGCAGCTGCTGGACTCGAACCTGAAGCCTTGCCAACCCACGTCCGCCTTCTTAACCGCTAGGCCACCGCTGCTGTCCTGCTTATTAAGTCGATAAATAAATCAAGAAATAAACACGTACCCTACTAACATCCTTTGAGCTCCGTGTCGTGCGAACGGTGGAGATTTACAGGCCTATTATGTCACCGCACGCAGCTCTATTTAAATTCACGTTATACCGTGCAATTTGCATTGACCATATATTATTAACCGGTGGTTATGCTCTTATATTTATCATTTGATGGCCACTATCTCAGACTATATCTCTGATGTTTTATTAATTTATGGGGTTTATTTTTCTTTCCGCCTCCCCCCGGTGAACATGTACACATCTAAACGTTAATCTAAACATGAATAAATCAACATATACGCACCTTTTTCTCTGCGTCCAAATATCTTACAGGCTACATAAATATACACACCAATATATGTTAGTTCTCCCCATCGCAGTGGTCTTAAACTCAATTGAGCGGATCTGTCCGTGCTGCCACTCTCATTGCACTGGAGGGGTTTAACTGTCAATACTGGAAAATACATTTATTTATTAGGAATACTGCTCAACACTACAGGGCAAACACCTGGTTTACCATTGAAAAATGACTCATTTGAGCATTTTATGATTAAAGAAAATAAAATAAATTATACAATAACTACAAGGACAAATTAAATTATTACTTAGACCCAGTCTTTGGCCAAATGCTGTTGGATTAGCGAGCACAATGGGGCCCCCGAGCCGGGAATTCAAATCCTTGCTCTAAAGTATCGCTACCCTGAAGATTCCATAATTCATTCTGTCCAGAATTATTACATTTCACGTCCAGTGTGTTTCTTCAAATGTCTTCTGAACGTCTGTATTTTTTTTTTTTATGGGGAGAGTGGTGGGTTAGTGGATGAGAAATCAGATCTTAATCTGGACAGTCACAGGTTTGAGTCCAGCAGCTGCCAAGTTACCACTGAGTATTGCATGTTCCCCACTTTATTTCTGGTGGATAATTTCCCGTAGGATTCATAAAGTTCTATCTATCTTCTATCTTCTATCTAGGTACAGGTGTTGTTTCTTGTGATGTTTGACAATTAACAATACCGTACTTTCAAGATCGTCCTCCATCACCTCCACCCACTCTGTCTGGAGTTGAAGCAAAGCAGATTTAATAACTAGATCCATCCATTCACCCATTATCATCCACTCAACCGGATCAAAGAGGCGGCAGTCTCCACAAGTGCATTGAAAAATGACTCATTCAAGCATTTTCTGATTAAGAAAATAAAATAAATTATATAATAACGACAAGGACAAATTGAATTATTACTTAGACCCAGTCATTGGCCAGATGCTGTGGATTAATGAGCAGAATGGGGCCCCCGAGCCGTGGATTCGAATCCCTGCTCTAAAGTGTCGCTACCCTGACGATTCCACAATTCATTCTGTCCAGAATTATTACATTTCACGTCCAAATGGGAAGAATCCTTGACTTTGTTAGTGTATCCAGTGTCGCTGCTAAATAATGGTTGACTGATTAATAGAGCAATTTAATCCGCACCAGTCAATGTCCCATTTTCCTGCGCTTGTTCCCTTCAAACTATTCAACCCCCTGTATGAAAGGAATACTATTGAGCTACTGCGTCCAACCCTCAGATGATTGCACGCTGACCAGAAGCTCAATGTCACCATGACTAGGTTGATGTCTGTCGGTTTGTTTTTTTCCAGGAATATACGATTCTTTGACCTGCATGCGGTTCCTGGAAACGTGCATAAATAAATAAGTGTTATTTTGATCAGCAGCTGACAGGATGGTGGATGTCAGGAGCGCAACTCCATGGAGGAAGGAAATGGGGTTTGTCCAGCAGCACTTAGATGCATGACTCCAGGCAGCCTATCCTCCAGAGGTTTGCTGCCACTCTCCATAATTTCATCAACGTCAGATGCTCCGTGCAGGTCTTCAGCTGCCGTTCGGAGACTCTGTGTCTGCGGAGGGTCTTGACTGACCACCCGCTCGGGAAATATGCGGTATTGATTGCCAGATTTGAATTTCACTTTTATTTTTATTTGTTATAATTGGATCTGAGTGTTTGAAGTGGCGTTGTTATTAGTTTTCAGCAGGAGATATCAGGTGTGATTTAATACGTCTCCGCCATGAGATGAACGGAGCACGTGAGGTTTTCAGTCGAGTCAGACTGCAGACTTCAAACACACGACACCGAGGCCAAACAGAGGGACGACTCAGATCGGAGCTGGAGGCAGTTCAGCTCCTGAACAAAAGGGCGGCGTCTGGAGTCTCTGTTGGTCTCCTTGCTAATGTGTCCCTGGACAAGGCACTCAATCCTAATTAGCTCAGCAGTTCCAACCAGTAGGAAGCACCGGTCTGTGTTGGTGGTGAGTCCCCTGGAAATGTCCAATGAGGGAATTAAGAGGGAGCAGGGAAGGGAGGGAGACTCTGCACAACAACATTCACATATTAGTGGCAGTAACTAATGCTGCAGTTTCTTCCTGCTTTATCCTGATTGTAGATAATGCTATCATATATTTTTTAAAGGGGAGGGACCAATTCAGTGTTGGTCAGGCCGGGCTTTACAGCAGGTTGTTCTGCAGGGACCATGTACAGTGTGAGTGTTTCCCTCTCAACCCAGTTTCCACCTGCAGGTTAATTCACAAACTTTTTGAAATACCCCACCTTATATCAATACAACTATTTTTATTATTTAGAATATTCACACGCACGGACAGATCCACAAACGTATTTTGAGGAACGTACACATAACAACATGGCATATATGGCCTGGCGGTTTAGGAAGCAGGCTTGGATCTGCAAGGCTTCAGCGAATCAAATCCACCAGCTGTCAGGTTGCCTCTGAGCACAGTGCAAGACACATAACTTCCAACGGAGTCACCAACCAACGAAAGCTCACACTATGGTGCAATGTGATTGGGGTGTATTTATTGCTAAACTACATTTGTGTTTTCCGCAAAACACATTCGTGCATTTATTCTGAAAGTACATTTGGGAATTCGTGGCTTGATGCTTGCGTGTGTGAATTCTTTTTGAGAATATTCTGGCTCCATACATCTCAGGTCCACAAATTCACAGCGAGTGCTTCACCTAAATGAAACATTCTTTGACTGGTCAGCAGGTCTAGACAAGCTCAACTTGAACGCAATCTATCTATCAATCAAGCTAAGGACTGACAGGGGCAGAAGTCTTCACCACCGCCACCCAAATCACACTGCACCGTAGTGTGAGCTTTCCTTTCAGTGGTGAGTCCACTGGAATTTACTGGAATCGGTTGGGATGGCGCTGTGCTCATTGGCAACCTGGCCGCTGGTGGATTCGATTCCCAGAAGCCTTGTATCCAAGCCTGCTTCCTAACCCGCTAGGCCATATATGCCACGTTGTTACGTGGGTTTTAACGGTGAAATGCTGAGAGCACCGCAGTGGTACTTTGGTAGCTGAGGGATTCGAACCTTAAGTTTTGCGGACCTAAATCTTCTGATGGGAAAATAAGATTAAAAGATTGCGTGGGCAGCATTCGAAGGAGGGATACCCAGACTTAGCACTCCCAGACACTTCCTCCAGGATCCCGAGGCATTCCCAGGCTGCGCAACAAGTCGCTCCGGTGTGTCCTAGGTCTTCCTCTGGGTCTCCTCCCAGTGGGACATGGCCCAAACACCACCCGTGGATGGCGTCCAGGGGGCAGCTTATGTAAATGCCCAAGCCACCTCAACTGAATCTTCTTGATGTGAAGGAGCTCTACTCAGAGCTCCTCACCTTATCTCTAAGGGAGCGCCCAGTCACCCTACGGAGAAAGCTCATTTCCACCACTCGTATTCGGGAACGCGTTCTTTTGGTCGTGACCCAAAGTTCCAGACAACGTTGTGGTTGCGTCTGCCAACTCAGTTTTGCAAAATTCCATGTGTGTCTTGCGTCTTACTTTGAAAAGCAGCAAGTCTGTCTCTATAATTTGGTAATAGGTTTGAGTGTGAATGTTAATGGTTGTTTGTCTGTGTATGAAACGCCGTGATAGACTGGTGAACCCTGCTGTCGTATAATCACTGTCGGGATTGGTTCCGGCTTCCTGCGACTTTGAGGAGGATTAGGGGATGGAGAATAGATGGTTGTTTTGTGGTGGGGTGTGGGGGGCTTTGGGGGGGCAGCTTATTTTGCCTTGTTAGTTAACAGAAGCAATATACTCTCTCTCTCTCACTCTCTCTCTCTGTTGTTGTGCTGACTGCACAGTATTCATTTACTCAAAGAAGCAGCACAAACACCAAGGGTAGTGAATCCTTAAGGATTCAGTTAAGTCAGAAATTTTAAAGCGTATATTTATACATATATAAAACCATGTTCTGTTCACTCTTTTTACAGTAAATAAAATCCACTGAGTTCATTCTTAAGTGCCCCCTCAATAGATTGTAGGTTTTGTGAAATGATTTGTAAAAGTCTGACATAAAGATTTGAAAAATTGCTCTAATTGTCGAGTCATTGTACAACATTAAGGTACAAAAAGCTTCTCCATTCATTCACTAAAACACAACGTGATCACAATCCGTTAGGAAATCATTTTGGCCGCATTCAGGGATTCAACTGCTTTAGGATAAAAGCTGTTTTTCAGTCTGTTTGTGTCTTGATAATTATATATCAACATCTATAGAGAAAACCAGAGAAGAGCTAGAGGTGTAATTATAATATTTACAAATTATTTAAATTGAACATTTTGGTGGAACAGGTTATAAAGCTGAATGGGCAGCATCTCAAACTTGCGGCTCATGGGCTATTTGCGGACGATGTAGCAATATTTTGCGGACCCTACCTTCATGTAAAAGTTAAATGTATAATTTTCTTTTTTTTTTTCACTGAAAGCTGACGTGGCCCTTCAGAGAAATGATAGTGGAACCCCTGGCTTATGGTATGGTGCAGTGTGATTTGGGTGGCGGTCGTGGAGATTGCTGCCCCTGTGATCCAGTAGTGGATAAACTTAATGTTGTGGTTAACTAGCTAAACTACAACCCTGTGTTAACTGCAAAGCGATGCCAAATGTTAGCACCTGTAGCCTTATAAAAGTAGACCAGCTGTAGTTTCGCTGACATTGTGTGTTCTTGTGCGTCGCAGAAAGTTCAGAAGTGAGTGATGGTAATGAGTTTTGAGTGTATAATTTTAACTATGGCGTCCTGCCACTAGTGGTCCTTCAAGTATCGGTCCAAAGGGGGAGGATAAATGGAGAGGGCTGCATCACGAAAGGGCATTCTGGGTAAAAAAAAAAAAAAAAAAAAGAAACCTGTGCCAAATGCTAAATACGGAAAAATGGCAACTTGTGAAAGCCAAAAAAAAAAATAGACAAAGAGGTTACACATTAAAGCGAGAGGACATGACAGTGGGTGATATTTGTTGTTACTATATTGAGAAGTACAAGTATTCAAGTACACGGAGTTGATATTCTTAATTGGCTGAGCATGGGCTAATTTTTATACGTTGTTTGCAGTCGGTTATTCTTTTCGATTTCCACTCAGTCTGACAGTGCTGCGAATTGATGCAAATGCTGTGTTACATTCACTGGCAGTTGAGTATGTTGTTCCACCTACACAAAGTTAATGTATGTGCAGGATTTCTTTTGTTTATGCAAGGTATGTGATGTGAATTAATGTACCTGAGAGAAGCTGGCCAGCCCACGCGTACCTGACATTGCAGCCCTTTGTGTCACAGACAGAGGGCACCATCTTGACGCAGCCCGAGACCGTCTTAGCGAAAACACAAGCGTATCTGAAACCAGTCACGGATAACATCTGTTTATTTTCATGTCGGACATGTTTGCATACACGCTGCTATCTCCGCGTTAATATGCAACTTGTGTTTTGAAACAGCGGGTCTGGTATGACGGCGGTGGCGCCAACGCCGGAGAACCGTAAATAAATCTATTATCCTTTTCTCCTCTGCTTATTAAAGACGAAATCATTCATCTTAATTGCTAATCAATTGTTGGCCCTCCTGACCACGTACACCTCGGTGCTGGGCAGAATATTAATGTGGTGCAGCCTTCGTGATTGATCTTTTGTTGCAGCCATTGATGCACACAAAAGGTTGTTGAATTTTGTTTGTCTAAACAAGGAAAGATTGGGTGAATCATCCTCGCCCGCGGTGCCTGCTAGCGTCAACGTGCCCACAGGCAAACGTCTTAGAATGAAGGCAAAAAGCCCCGTGGATAACACCAAACCGAGTGTGTGTAGATAAATGTGACGCTGGTTGGTGCTGAAAAGGGCATGCTTGCTCAGCAAAGAACTTCTTTACTTTGGAAAAATCCTATAGATCCATTCATTTTGAGTGTGTAGGAATCAGGAGGAAGTTCCCTGGGTGTACATTTTCACACGGTTAAGGTGCGTTTATCATTTTTATATGGATTTATGCTGAATTAGACGACAGAATTTCAAATTTCACTCCCACCGCTCAGACCTCTCCTTCCCACAGGTTTTCAGGGAACAGTGATGGCAGTCGCACCAAAGAAGCGGCGTCATTATAGAAATGTTGGCAGCATATGATTTCAGACCCTGTCAAGAAAGTCTCCTGTCTTAAGTGCAGGCGATCCAAGACTAGGATTATACACTTCCACCTCTTTCCCCTAAATTAGGCACCTTGAATTTTTCTGACCGGCGCTGACCCGCTATAATAAGGTCATTATTACAGTTCTGTGTGGTCAGGGTCCCTGATGTGGAAAATCCAGACGCATGGCAATCAGGAGTGTTACAGTTGAAGACGTCAAACTGACCAGCAATTCAAATATTTAAAGCTTCTCAGTTTGGATCCATGACAGACCAGAAGAGGAGCTGAAGAAGGAATCGACCAATCGTTCCTCACCTTGAACGTATCATACTGAAAGAGGAAGAGGAAACAAAGGCAGAATAACTCAACACTTTTCAGTTCTTACTCATAGAATACAAAACGATACACTCACTTTTTCAGTTTTGTCCTCTTCCATAGACCTGTCCAGCTCTTCATCTTCAGAGTTTAAGAGTGACTTTGGCGTCCATCACGCTCGGTTCCGTCCCGCCATTATCCAAGTCAAAACACAACAGACAAAACAAAAGACGTTGCTTAAAAAAGTCGTATTTAAACCCTGAAATGGTTACTTCGTGGGCAACTGGACATATAAGGTTTCTTGAAGAAGTTTCCCTTCTCATCCAAGAGGCTTCTTCAGTTGATCTTCAAGAGAGTAGGTTTCTAGAAGGTGTCCAGTTACCCTTGAAGTTACCATTTTTGACAGTTTTTTTTTTTTTTGGCACAGTTCAAGATCAGTAAACACGACCATTATCCATACAGAAGGGACATCACATTATAGGATGCAATGACAAAAATAATAATTATTATAAAAATTCTTCTTCTTCGTTTGGCTTGTCCCTTTTTCAGGGTTTGCCACAGTTGTAATTTCCCATCTCCCACTGTCCTCTGTACCCGCAACTCCAACTACCTCCATGTCCTCCCTCACTGCATCCGTCAATCTACTCTTTGTCTCCTACCTGGTAGCTCCATCTCTGGGATCATTCTTCTACCAACGTATCCACTGTCCCTCCTCTGAACATGTCCACAAAATCTAAACCTATGCCTCCATAGCTTTTCCTCCAAAACTTCCTGTCAGATTTGTTGAAATTATGGCATTAAACATTGAAAAATACAACCATGTCATAGTTTTGTAATAAGTCAGTTTTCCATAAATACTTTCGGCATGTCTCTTTTTTCAGGGGTTGCCACAGCAATTCAACATTTTCCATGTCCCCCTGTCCTCGATATCTTCTACTCTGACTCCAACTACCTCCATGTCCTCCCTCCACTGTCCCTCCTCTGAACATGTCCAAACCATATCAATCTCTCTTCTCTAGCTTTTTCTCCGAACCTTCCTGTCTGTGTTGTCCCTCTAATCACCTCATTCCTGATCCTGTCCATCCTTGTCTCCCCTAAAGAGAATCTCAGCATCTTTAACTCAATTATTTTAATAATAAGATTAATAATACGCAGACACAGATCAGAGTAGTTAGAATTAATTACCCATCTGTGTTTAAGCCATTAAAACATTGCAACATTTTATTCTATCGAAAAGCAGATACATTAATAACTTTGCTATTCTTTGTTGTCCTGTCTCTACTAAGTAACTAAGTTGAAACCCATTACTATTCCCTTCTGTCATAGTCCGACTGAATGCCAGTAGCAGAGCATTAAGCACACATGCTGCTCTCTGTAGACCAATCAAAGACCCAGCGTGAGACTGACATCTTAACTGAAAAGCACATTATCTGTAAGAAAAACTGACAGTTTCATAAGTGCAGAAAAAAAGGCTGTAGACTTGGCTTTGAAAACCTTATTTTATTTAATACAATTCCCGTAATCACTGACTCAGTTTCCTTCTTTATTGAGCTGCGGTTCCATAGAAGAGAGAAGAGACACTCTGGCTGTGGCTGAGATAATAGGCTGTTTACTAAGATATTTGTTTACACGTGGTAGCTTCGCTAATAAATTAGACGTAGTCTGCATGATGTGTTGCCTGCGAAAGTTTTTCAAAGGAGGCGAAGAAACAAAAAATAAAAAAAATGATAATGCACTGAACTCACAAACCTGTGTATTTGTCTTACGTTTCATTTGCCGTGCAGCCCTGAAATAAGACGCTGCACTAATAACACAGGGACCTCTGCTGTAAATATAGACTGAAATTTAAGTATGGCCAGTGAGTTTTTACTGGGTAGAATTAATACAAACTTCCACCAGTTTTCCTCATTGATGCTTTTATTTCAGCCAGAATCGATGACGGCTGCAGCGTTTCATGGAGCACTTTATCTCCGAAGTCCTTCAGACTTCCTGCCGTGCTTTCATGAACACGTCACCTGTGTTTCTCAGAGTTCTGAATGCACCTGGACAATGGCACGTTTTATTAATTTCCCATTCAGTCCGTGGCGTCCGTGAACACGTGAACTCATCCACCAACTCAACATCACCTCTTAACACTCCTCTTACGAACTCTAAGAACCCACCACCAGAATGGCCTTTGCTCATAGACACTCCTAGTTACAAATGTCTTTGAAATGTCAAACACAGACCTGAAACAACATCGGACTGAATGAAGAGTTGAGATTTAGTGATAGCTATAAACGCAGGCAAGGGTTGACCTAGCGTATGTAGGACTAGGTCAAAAAACAGCTCTACTGACGGTATATCACTTGGCGGATGCGTCAAATAAAATCTAGAAAGAAACTAATACACGTGGAAACTTGAACCTGATGCCGACGCCGCAAGAATGAGAACAAAAAGTGTTCTGGTCAGGACATCTCAAACGTCATCATGTCAAAAACGTAATGTGACAGTTACTTTTTTTTTTCAGTTATTTATTTGCCTTATTTTACTTTGGTGAACACCTTGAATAATGAAAATGTATTATCAGTGGTAGGAAATTGTGTAAACAGCACACAAAGACAAGACAGAAATGTCAACAAGGACAAAAAAATCTGTATTTAATATTAAAAAGTCTTGTGCTTCCCCCATAAATTACATTTATAATGGAAAATACAATTATTATTATTATCATCCTTTCATCCGTCCATTTTCTTTCACTTTTACTGCCATTCTGGGTTGCCATTACTGAGTTGCTGGGGCAACAAACTCCACGATTGCCACCCAAATCACACTGCAACAGCAGATATTTTTTCATGCTGGTGGTGACCCAGGAGGTGAACTTTAAACTTCCACACTTATGGAGACAATGAAGACAAGGGCCCATATTTTTATTATTATTTTAATACAATTAATAAATACCTTATTAGTAATGAATATTAATTAATTTTTACTATTAATAATCATGATTCATACATTTTCAAAGGCTTATCCTTCACTGGGTTGCGGGGGTCTTTGGGTGGCTGTCTCCACAGGTGCCACCCAAATTTCATTGCACCGTACCGTACCTTCCTGCTAGCGGTTGGCCTCACAAATCTTTGGGCCAAGTGAAGGCTCAATATTGGTTATAATAATAATAATAATCATTAATGTTGTTGTTGTTATTATTACTATTATTATTATTAATATAATTAATATTCTTACTATCAATTAAAAAAGATAAATACTCTATTTAGAGAATTAAACTTTACTTGCGCCAACCTAAAGCACCACTGTCATATTCCAACCAACGGCAGTACTTGTAAAACCATTTGAGAAAAAAAAGTTCTGCCTCCATGTTGTGTCAAAAACTAGATCCATAAACAGATAGAACAGATCAAATAGTACAAGATATTTCCTTCTCAATAAAAGGGAAAAAAAAATTCTACACAGTCGACAGAAAGACAGAAAAACAAAAAAAAACACCGGCTGCAACGAACAGGCAGTAAAGGAAACTGTCAGAAAAAGGGAGAGAAAAGGCCGTGCGGAAGAGGGGCGGGGCTAAAAGGCACAGTGGGAGGGGCGTTGAAAAGAGGCGGGAAACTGAGGAGGAAGTAACGGGAGTTTGAACACAAGAGAGCTGGAAATGGAGAACATTAGGAGAGACAAGAGGTAAGAAAGACCAGAAACACACAGATACTGGAGTAACGGACATAAAAAACAGAAGGATTATTGTAAATAAAGAGGCTGTATGAGACAGAAAAGACAAAAATATAGAGTAAAAAATATAGAATATAGAGTTGAGTTTTTTTACTGTTTGTTTCAGTGAAAAGAGTGGACCCAAGTCCACTTCCTTAACCACTACCGCCACCACTGTCCCGCATTGTAAGCGCAGCAGATCGAGTCAAATTACATTTTCTCCTCCTGAGAAGCATCTTCACTTCAATGACACCAGGCTGTTTGTTTGTACTGTACATCGTCCACATTTAAAGTTTTCATAGTTGTGATTCTGTGGAATTCCAACTACGTCACACCGTCCCCGACTTCTGCCTGTGTCCTCATAGATGTCCCCGTCCGTGCTACCTCCTTTGGTTTTGTTCTGGAACGGTCCTAACTATATCGTCGTTGTCTGCATCTGCTCAAAGCCTCCGCAGTCGAGTGTTGGAATTTTTAAAATAGGAGCGGTGTATTTGAAGATCGCTGGAATAGAACCTATTTGACAACTCTGACATGGAGGACAGCTCTCATCAGTGGAAACACAGACCCTGTCTCTCCTTATCACACAGGAGTTGACTGGGTGTCGGCTCTGCTCAAGTCTGTGTGCACATGAGTGGGAGGTGTGTGTGGGGGAACCGGGGGGGGTCAACCAAACCGAGCAAAATCAGCAAAATCTAATGAACTCTCTGCAAGTTTGATGCATTAAGATTTAACTGCCCGGCTTTTGTTTTCTCCTCCCCAGCTGCTGTAGATTTTTATTTTTTTTTATTTTAGACAGTCTTTTTAATTACACTGACATTTCTAAGGATTTTAATAAGCCTCTCTGTTATTTTGTTTCCAGATTAAGACACTCTGTATCTCTTTATTTTTCATTTCAAATCCATTAAGACTTTTGCCATGCATTGTTACTAATTATGTTGAGATGTCTATTTACCCCAGTGCCTTGCAGTGTGTCTCAGAGCTGTACTGCAACTATTTATAAAGTAACTGTAAGTAACTTCCAAAGCCCATAATTATGCGTTATACGCTAACAACATATTTAGCTCTAATTACTCACTGTTCATATTTCAGCTCGCACTGAAATGAATGCCAAAAGTGTTTATTTTAATTAAATTTTGAAGCCGTCATTATTCCGCACGTTGCTGAATGTAATTACCGCAAACACAACAGAGTGGAGATGGAATTGTTGCAGACGTATTAACCCGACTGTTTTAATGCTTTACAGTATTAAATAAAGGATCCAGGCTGTTGTGTTATTGACCAACACAATAGGTCCTGAGCACAGAAGGGTGAAGCTAAAAGGTTGTGGAGGCAGAAACACTGCGTATTAACGTTTTTTTTTCTTCTTTCATATTTTGCTTTTAGTATCTGCCTCAATAATGTGTCATTTAATGCTCGCTAATGACCATTTCAGATCACGGCTCCGTCAGGACCGTTCTGATATGAAACGCTAATGTGCGCAGCTCAGACATTCCAGACAGATCACTTAGTGGTTCTATAGTTAGAGTGGATCACGTGACAGACACTTCCTCGGTACCAGTGCCGGTGATTATTAAAGAACAGAGTAAAGTCGAACTGCTGCAGGTGTGACACGATCACAGGGAGGGTTGGAGGTGGAGGAAGTGAGAACTGATGGAGGAATGGATGAATTATGGATAATGGATGGATCCGGTGATGGATGGTTGAATGGATGGAGAGTGGAGTGATGGATAGATGGACGGACAGACAGAGGGATGCTGGACTGAATGGACAGACAAACAGATGGATGGACGGATTGATAATTGATGGTTGTATGATGGATGGATGAACAGACAGATGTATGGTTTAAGGATGGATGGATGGCTGATGATGGGTGGAATAGACAGACGGATGGTGGACTGATGATGGATGGATGGGAGGACGGACAGATGGAGGATGGACTGATAGATAGATGGGCGGACGGACAGATGGAGGGTGGACAGATGGATGGATGATTGGGGGATGATGATGGATGGATGGACGGACAGACAGGTGGAGGGTGGACAGATGGATGGATGATGGGTGATGGATAGACGGATGGATTAATAGTGGATGGGATGAGCTGATGGACAGAATGATGGATGGATGGATGGTAGACGGACAGAAGGTTAGCAAACTAGCTTGAAAGATGCTGCATCAAAATCCATATATACATATACATATACATATACATATATGTACATATATATACATATATTTATTGAAACCAAATAATTTTGATTTATTATACTATTGCTGTGCATATTTGCAATTCTTACCCTCACTCACTCACTCATCTTCTTATTTATTAAGTTCTTTGTCTATCTATTCGTTCTTGCATCGCATTCAGTTGAGAACATGTTTTCTTATTTGTAATGCAAATTCGATAATAATTAATTTTACTGACAATTCTAAATAAAACTAATAGGACTGAGAAGAATACGACTGTTCAGCTGTGGCTGCTCATTGCATGTATAGCGAGAAATGTACGACCATTTATAGCCAAGTTGATGTTATTTCATGTCTTCAACTTGACATGAAATAAAACAAACCACGTCTACAACTATGGTTATTTTAAGAAAGTCCAATAAATCATACTTTCAACAACTTTACAAGAAATTGACCAGATTTCTTCTACACTATTCTGAGTATTTCTGTTAAGTTCAACGGAGATGAACTTCAGCAGAGCAGCGGACGCCTCTTTGTCCTTTGTCTGCTGAACTTTAAGTTCAAGTACATATAAGGATTATTTTTCAGTTCAAATGTATTTCAAGAAAGTGCAAACAGCTCCTCTGGATATTATTTGCATGTAATATATTAACAGTGCAATTCCGGTAGCAGCAAATTCCCTAAAGTTAATCATTTCTGCTCTAAAGCTTATGGTCATAGTGTAATTTAGGAACATAAAACTATTCCTGCAGCCGCGGTATAATCAGAACCGCTGCACAATCCCGAGAAATATCAGTTTGGTCCGTCCTGCGTTCGACAATTTCTCTTTGCATTTAAATGTGGAAGAGTTTGGAGCCTGCATTAAAATATTAATCTCAGTCCTTGAAAGGCAGGACTATCATTACGGGAATCTTCTCATCTCAGCTTGTGGTGAGTCACCGTCTCATGAGGGAAACAGTGTGGAGTCTGAGAGGAGAACGCAGAACGGACGCACATTATAGAGATGACCTGTGTTACAGACTCACCGTATAGAGGAACACGTTTTGTTCTCTCTCTCTCGGCCTTCAACTTTCAGTGTTTGTAGAAAGAATTCACAGAAAGTTAGATTCTCTGAAGTATTACAGGAAGTCCGCACTGCTGCGGAATACAGATAGATCTTGAATAAAAGTTTGCCATCTTATATGTTGTTACAATTTTACCACAAAACAAGTTAAACATTACCTTTAATTTACCTTTATTCTCTAGTAAACCTAATGCCAGAAAGTTTTTTTTTTCTCATTTTCCTTCCACTGTTTCCCTTTTTTCTACTTTATTCTTCCCTTGTGTTACAGCTGCATCGATTGGAAGACTAAGCAAAAATGTAATTTATTGATGATATCATTCTGCTTTTTCAGCTCTCTTTCTTTCTTCTTATCTAGTCTTTTCTGTTCTATATGGTAACAAGAATGTCATGTTTTATTTCTAATTTCTGATAGGCTCCCTGCCTGGCTCCTCAATTTACTGAATAGATTTTTAGAACCTCAAGTGATGGAAGAAAAAAAAAAAAAAAAAACTAACAGTAAGTCTTCTTCCTATCCTCTCCAACCAGAATTCTTCCTGGAGCTTCTGGAGAACACGGAGCGTTCCCTGAACGAGATGTTTGTGAGGACTTATGGGAAGCCCTACATGCAGAACTCCGAGGTCTTCGAGAACCTGTTTTCGGAGCTCAAGCGCTATTACACCGGAGGGAACGTTAACTTGGAGGAAATGCTGAACGATTTTTGGTCGCGGCTGCTGGAGCGTATGTTCACACTGCTCAACTCCCAGTATGTCATCACAGAGGACTATCTGGAGTGTATTAGTAAGTACACCGACCAGCTCAAGCCCTTTGGAGACGTGCCCAGGAAGCTGAAGGCTCAGGTTACCCGGGCATTCATCGCCGCTCGCACATTCGTCCAGGGGCTCTCCGTGGGACGGGAGGTGGCCCAGAGAGTGACTAAGGTAAAAATAAAATAAAACTAAATAAATAAATCACCCCATTGTTGCTAAATTAAAACAGTTAATCACAGGCTTGTTTCTGTCAGCTCCAACCCTCGGCTGCTTCTGTTAAATATTTAGTGCTTGACCTCCACCCAAATCAAACTATAGTGTACAAATTTGAACAAGCCTAAGGCCAAATTGTGTTTCTGCAGTGAGAACACATTTCCCTTTGGTTTTTCAAGTGAAATAGTACTTACAAAAAAAAAAAAAAATGTTTTATGATTAATGCTAACTCTGCTCTGTCCGTGACGGCTGCTGAGGTTTGGGATGTTTGTTCAGGCGCTGACTTGAAACCAGAGTTTAAGGCTGTATGCGTCGCTTAGAAGAACGGGCCCTTTCGGAAAATAAAAATAAAAATCACAAACAAAGATGTTGGCACTGCAGCCTTGCTTAATATTTGTTCACCCATTACTGGGGCTATAAATCACACCATGGCCTTAACATTCTCTTTGATTTAATGTGATCTGCACGTAGCCTCTGTAGTGTATCATCCTGGGAGTGCATTGTAGTTTTGATGTAGTCGTGAAATAAGATTACAGAGGAAAAAAAAAAAAAAAAAGAAAAGCAAAGAGGCTCAAAAAGGTTGGGTTTTTATTCACAACAGTAACTGCAAACCCTCTTATGTGCGTACAGTTGCTGTGATAAGCGCTGAACTGCAAATCCCCAGTTATTCTGGTTTCTTTTCAGTGCGTATCAGTTACTTTGGATAATCATAACTATATTAAATATTTATACATCTGCTGTATATGATATAGTCAGAGACAGCAGATGAAAACATAGAAACCTTCAATTATCAGAGACAATGCCAAGGGCACCGAGGAATCCAATATGAATTTTCCTCTCAGCCTTCCCATCATGCACTTGTTGAACCTTGAACACATTCCGCTGCAGTAGTAAGTGTCAGGCGGGGTGGGGGGTTGGGGGGGTCCCTCATTTAGCAGCCGCCACCGCAGGACGTGTTGTCAGTATGCGTTTACTGAGTTACACCCCGCGTTTTTCACAAGCCAGCGTGTCCCGGTGTCGCCTCGTGACATTTCAGTGGGACCGCCGACCCAGGTCATGTGTCTGGGACCGCAGCCCTTTGATCCCCTGGGTATAAACTCATCACCAGGGAATTGGTGTAAGCAAAATGCAATAAGACACTGCGCTGAAGGTGCCGTGTGTCATCCCTGCCTGTTGCTACAGGGATACAGCACAGTAAAAGTAAATGATGTAATACTTTATTCCTCTCTTGTAACGTAAGGGGGGATAAAACGCCGACGGGTTTTGACTAAATGTGCAAACCATCGTATCTGCAACTCTCAAAAGCCAAACAACAACAACAGAGCTTTTTTCCCCCCCAGATCATTACCCGAGCCTTGCATCTGCCTCTGTTTATCTGAAGTGATTAAAGGCTGGGGGATTTATTATTGTATACAATCTGTTACTTTGGAAATTTTGCTCAGTTATGGGGAAAAAAAAAAAATACAATTCCCCAAATTATTGTTTACAGGAGTGAGACGAGAGCGGAACTCGTGCACCCGTTGATCAGCAGGCATTTAGTAACAGGGCGGGACTTGACTATGGCACATTGTTTGTGTTGTTTATTATCGTGTACTGTTTATTTTTTCAAACAACTGTTCTTCCAGCTGATGGGTTGCGCTGTTCGCACCATTTGAAAGGCTAATTTGTGCCTTGAGTCACATTTCTGACGATCGCTGCTGCCAGTTCTGCTCCAGTATTTCTAATATAAATATCACTTCCAAAACTATTTGGTGACTCAAACAAATTCCACATGGGTCACAAACCAATTTCTTTATGAGTGACAGCTTTGTTTGGTTTCTCCTGTACAGTATGTGCAGCAGGGCAACTAATTTGAAGCACTGCACTGTTTTAGCCAAATATTGTTATATTAACAACTCAGGCATTTTATTTCACTCTCGTAATCTAGAAACACACACACTCTACTTAATACTAGAATATGAAAATATATATGAAATATTAATATTAATATATAATATATTAATATGAAAAAAAAACATGTTTTCTTGTCCTTAAGAGTGACCTGTGGTTGATCCCTTTAACCCCTAGGGGCAGTTGGTGTCCTAGTGGTTAAGAAAATGCACTTGGATCCCCCTACCGCCAACTTACGGTATCATTGCCCCATGCACACTACAGTGATGGGTAACATGCAGAGGAACACCACCACCCCGCCCCAAAAAAACAAAAACTTGGGATGAACAACATCATCCTTTTTCCAAAATAAGGCCCGAGGGTCAGATACGGGCTGTTGGACTTTTCAATTAGGCCCGACAAACTTGTCTTAATTATACTAAAAAAATACTATACACATATATTATCAATATCCTTCTGCATTTTCCTTGCAATCCTCCAATACATAACACAGGAAAGGCTAAAAATAATTCAGCATTTAAGCATTTTTATATGACTTTCACAAATAATTCATGTCAAATCAGACAAACACCCCTTCTATCTATCCCTGAACCTGCCTCAGCGTCAAATTTAAGTAGACATTCTGTTCCGGGAGTCAAAATATTTGCCCATGACTGGCACCAAAAGTCATCTTCTGAGGTACACAAAAGTCACTGCCTAGCTTTAAAAGCCTAGTAGTTTGTTTTGTTTTTGTTTTTTTTTTATGAAACATAATAAAAGCTGTAAAACATCATCCAAAAATATTTAAATTACCTTTTACAATACCCTCTTATAAAAAATATATAAAATATATTTTATGAAAATGTATATATTTTTTTGATTTTCTAGGAAACACAATA
>JAFBJS010031113.1:0-14220 GCA_016785265.1 Paraplagusia blochii
GGTTTTATCAAATTATCAAAAATATACAAATGAAATAAACCAATTATGCCAAACAGGACTAAAATAAAAAATAAAAATAAATTATAAATATATTTTTAACCAGCTTTTTTTTAAAATGTAGAAATAGCCAAATTATACAATTTTAAAAGACTGAAACATTTTCTATTGTTATTTTTTTTTTTTTGCTATTGTTAATTTCACGAGCTTCATCTTCATTTTATAGACAGTTTAATCAAATTATCCAAACTATTCACATGTCCCTGTCAACATGAAATGGACCAATTAGGCCAAGACTAAAACTAAAGACTTAAGACAAGACTAAAATATATATTTTTTTATTCTGTGAAAAAAAAATTACCGCTTCTTAAAAGAAATAATAAAAAAATAATACAACTATAAATTTTTTTATTGTTTTGTTAAAAATATGGAGCTTTTAATTTCATCTTTTATGCAAACATTTCTATCAAATCAAAACTATCAAATATTTATCATTTATTACTATTATTTAAAATATTCTGCCTCAATCACTGATTTTCACCGAATATCAAAACAATCTGACACAAGATTGTTTTCAGCTTGGATATATGGTATAATAAATAAAAACATCAATGTATGTGAAGGTGAAGGCTAAAGATAAAACGCTGCACTTTGTTTTACGGTGAATCAACTCAGACTGATCCAAAGATAGAGGACAATCCAACAAGAGGTTTTAAAGCCAAGCATCTTTTTAAAAACAAATCTGTCAACACGCTTCACTTCAGCGTCTGTCGACTGGTTTCTCTCCTTCCTCTCAAGCTCCTCGACACCATGTGTAACCTCTTCAATCAAAACAAGGCTCGTGCTCAGCTCACGAAGAGGCATCAAATGAAGAAAGCGAAAATAATAATAATGCGTAATTGTCAGCCTGTCAGACGCGCCCATCTGCCGTAAAGGAAACAAACTCACGTGTAACCAGATTTGAATATCTCAGAGTGGAGGCTGATGGATCAAAGGGAGGAGACACAGCAGAGAGGGGCAAAAAATAAAAGTCTTATTTTAATAAGTGAGGGAAAGGATTTCTAAAGCGATGCACATGTTGAAGTTTTAATGTGTTTGGAAGTGTGTGTGTATGTGTGGGGGGGGTGTTGTACATCAAAGCACTGCTAATGAGGACAGGGTTAAAGCAGCGTTTTATCTTGAATACCAGAGACGTGCAGGGAAACTTAACTAATATACTTTAGCACTGCAGTACCTCAAGGAGTTAAAGTATTCTGGGGTGTACAGTGGAGATTGGGCTTTGGTCAGACAGGCTAAGTCTTGTGGACCTAGCCATAAGACTTAGCCTCTGGATCCACCCAAGAATCCACGATTCACCTCCTGGGAATAAATCCTGTTTTGAAGATACTGGGAACATTTCTACACTTTTCTTAAATGGATTCAATGACATTCCAGAAATTTTGGATGTTGGATTTTACTTGAACCCATCTGTGAAAAGTTAAAGCCTAAAGATTAGAAGATTAAAATAGTCTAAGCATATGCTGCTATAGGCCTACACTGCTGGGGGGAATTTTTCATCCTGCACCTATAACGAGCACATAGACTTTGCGGTCTTTACTTCTTCTACCTTGTCCTCGAGTCACATCCATCACCCAATAAACAAAATTATTTCCTGTGGCTTTTTACATCTCCTGACCAAAACACCACTGAATATCTATGGAAAAAAGTTTTAAAAATTTGCACCAAACTGAATTTTTTTCTCCAAATAGAAAGTTTCATCAGTGTCAGGTTTATTTACTTTTTAATGATTGCTTTAGAGTCTTCTGTAGTTTACAGGAGTCACAAAATTATTTCAAGTTCAGAATATACAATCTGGAATCAGCACATCTTACTTTTTTGTGGCTCCTAGTGTAGGCGGAGCCACTGTCAGAGTGGGTCGTACAAAAGTCGTCACTGATCAGAAGTCACCAGAGAGAAATCCAGCTCGTCTCTTTTAAATACATATGTAAATAAATCAAGGAGAAATAATAAATACCTTTGTCACTGACTCCATAGGGAAATACATTATTCAAAACAAGACGAAAAAAACAAACTACAACATGCACCACTTATGGCAGAAATGATGGAAAAGTGAAAATCTTGGCCAAAAGTTTTTTTTTTTGTTTATAAAAAGTGTCAAATATGTATAAATTTTAAAGCACCAAAATTCACAAAATCCAACTCCGTATATACAGAATATTCCTGTTGTTAATTTAGAGGAAACAAATACTTCCAAGGTTTTAACTCATCGTACCCTTTGACGTAGAAAAACGTGACGCGACTCATGGTTCCTGAGTGGGTTAAGGTGGGATTAAGTGCGAAGTGCATTTCTTTGTTTTTAACCACGTACGACTGGAGAAAATACTTTTTTTTTTTACAAAGTAAAGTCCTTTTCTGGTACCGTTACCAGGTGTGTGGAACTGGCCTTGAAAGTTAGTGTTGGAATGGTTCCATTAGGAGAAATCAGAGTTAAGAGTCAGATCCTGTTGTTTCTCTTCAGAACCTCCAAGTACTGCTGCGTGGCCCTACTGACGGGGTCCAGGTCCACCCTGGAGGCGGAGCCCACAGGTGACAGACGCATGGTTGCAATGTCCAGCTCTGCTGTGGCTGAACACCAGAGAAAAAAAAACAGAGAGAAGAAAAAAAAATATATATATATATATATATACATAGGATTCTTTTTTTTCTTCTTCTTCAAAACCTGAATTAATGAACTCACCGCTGTTCAACTCTTTAGATATGTTCCTATCCAGCTCACTCTGCATCTGCAGGTCAATGTAACAAGAAAAAAAAAGCAATTATTTACACATTAAAGACATAGGTGCTGCGTTATAGCGACAAAAACAACCTCAGCAGCGGTGCAAAAAGAAAATGCTGCAAGAAAAAAATAAAAAAAAAAAGACTGAGAATGAGAGACACAGCAGGACATGGTGAGAACCAGGCTCTGCTGCCTTTTTGATGTTTTTTTTAATTAATACAAAGGAGGTCAATAAAGCCATATGGTCTGTCTCCATAAATATTTCAACAAGGTGTGAGATTAATGCTTTTCAGTGAATATGTTGATGTTAAGGAATCACACATTTTATATCTATTAAATGATGTGTAAAAATGATACATGACAGATGTAAAAAAGCTGTGTTTTACTTGTGGAGGAAAGAGTGAGAGATGGAGAAACGTCTTAGTGAGAAGAGTGAGTTTGTCTTTTCTCACCAAATACTCTATACACTTGTTTTCTCTGTGTTGTTACACAGAGAAGAGGGTGTAAGGCAGCATGAGACTCCAAATAACCCCCGTCCAGACCAGACTCTCACTCCTGCAGCTTCACAACAAGTGTCTCATAGATATTTGGTTAAAATAAGTGAACATAAGGACACAAATCTCTCTGTTGTGGACAGAAACCTTGCAATATGGGACAAGACAAAACTATATATATGGTCTCCTCACTGAATTTTTAATTTTTCAGAAAAAACGTAGGCCTCTGAGAAGGAATAATAATAATGATCCAGTCTCTGTGACAACCTGTTGTTGTACTGACCTTTGCCAGATAGTCCTCCACTCGGTTCTGTCCATCAGACCCAGGGCTGTGAAGACCCAAACCCAGACTCCTGTTGATTGTGACTCCTGGAGAAACCAGAGCTCCCACGTCCAGCGTGGGACTGACCAGGCTACCGTTTGCAATACTGCTCGTGATAAAAGACCGGCTGCGCTCATTGAACAACTTAGAGTTCGCTTCTGCAAGACGAGTGTTGGACCTGCCAAAAAAAAAGAAAAAAAAAAAGACATTGGTGACTAAAATCTGGGCGATAAGTCACGGCAGACAAACACAGGTTCAGCAGCTGGTCTCACCGGTCCAGTTTGGCCGTCAAAGATTTCCGCAGACGCAGCTCCTCCGAGTACAGCTCTTTGTATCGATCCAGTTCCGTGCGAGTGGAGTCTCTTTGTACCAGACTTTCTTGTTGGCTGGTGCGGGTCTGGAGAAGCGCCGCCTCCAGCTCCCGGATCTTCTGCTCCAGGTGGGATCGTACGTTAGACTCGTTGGCTGCTCTGATCTGATCCAGTGCCTCCTGGGAAGCAGCCTGGGACTGAGGAGAAAACAAAGAAAATATAGAACCAAGATCAAACATTTTCTATTAATGTGTTATTCCACAAACGTTATTCCTGTGTACCTGTAGGAACAGGTTGACCTGGTCCAGTTTCCTCTGAATCTCCTGACGGGCCTTATCTTCTACTTCTCGACGAAACTGCTCGGTCTGTCCCTGCTCCATCTGAGCAGCCTCCATCCTGCGCCTCAGGTCCAACACCTCCTCCTCCAGTTGTCTCTTACTCTTCTCCAGCTGGTCACCACTGTGGCTGAAGCTCTTCTGGGCCAGCTGATCTTTGAGCTCTCTGTTGTTGTGCTCCAGCTGACTGCAGCGAGACACTTCTCTCTGCAGCTGCGTCTGGAGATCATCCAGCTGGGATCATACAGAGAGAACAACAGTTTATATAAAAACATTTCAGAGATAATTTTTTATCTAAAACTTTCACAGACCTTTTCTCTCATCCGCCCGAAGCCTCCATCACCCTGACTGTTTCTGCCAAAGTCCATCTGCATAGTACTCATAGGAGAACCTCCACCAGAGTTCTGATCCTGCAGTTTCTTCTTTGCAGTCTTCAACAGAGTACGCAGCCTTAAACATGGACAAATCTCATCAGTATGCAGGGACACAGACAAATAATCAATACAAATCAATATCCCGGCGAGGGGGTCTTGTGTCACCAGGAGTCCCTTCCTGCCTTCCTCTATCTTTCTCTACGTTTGATTCCTTTATTCCTTCACTGCAGTTGACTAACACATTTGTCTGTGGACACAAGTCTCTATTCTCTCCCCTAGGATCCCAGAGCTGTGAACTGGACTCCTGACCACGTCTCAAAATTCTGGCCCTTCTCCCCACAGACCCAATAGTTAGTGGACTGAACCCAGGACTGGATTTAATTGGCAAATTTTTTGATAAATGACATTTTTTTTTATTTTTCCTCTTGCTACTCTCTGTCTTCTTGCGGCCCGCCTGTCCATCTTTGGTGAGGATCCTCTCCACTGTCTGTCACCCTAAGGTTCCTTCCTCTTTTTTCCCCCCCATGGGGGTTTTTTGGAAGCTCTTCCTCAGCTGGTGTGAGGGTCTGTAGGGCCAGGGAGTATCTATCTATCTGTGTTAATGTGTGTTTATGTTTAATGTTTGTGTGTATTCTTCTGCTTTTTGCTTGTAAATTGCCTATAGATAACAGCTGTCATGATCTGGCACTATAAACATACAAAAGTTGAAGTTGCTTGAGGAAGTTGAGTTGAGGAAAGTCTGGAGTCACCTGTACATTTCCTTCTGAAGTTCCGTGTTTCTGTTCATCTCTTGATCCAGACGAGTGTCCACCGCCTTCTTCTGCTCTGTCATTTTCTTGAATTTCTTTTTTTCTATTTCCAACTGCACCATCACACACAACAATGGTGAAATTCATCAGAAAAAACGGTTAAACTCCATTGATACTTCATCCTATTCAGACCAGCGTGTCTCATCACCTGAGTGCTGAGTTCTCCTTTTTCTTTTTCCAGCTCTGCCAGACGGAGACCGATCTTGGACCGACTCTTCACCTCGTCCTCCCATAAGGCCTGAGAGTCCTGAGCGGTGTGTGACAGTGCGTTCTGCCTCTGGACCTTGAACCAGGAGTGAAAATAATTTAATTTTTTAAAAAACAATCCCCTCATTTAAGGATACTACTGCTTTATGACTGAGCTGCTCTCAAAGTGCAAAGAGTAATGTGGACCTCTCTACTGAGCTGGTCTTCCAGAGTCATCTTACTGCTCTGCAGGTTTGTCACCAAGTCTTCCAAATGACTTCGAACCTTCAGAAATAGAAGAAAAGCTACAAATTAAAACAACAATTTGCATTTAAACAAATGTTGTTCTTTCATCATTTTTATCCTGCCACTTTGAGAGACACTTTAAGGCAGACATGTCCCCCAAGGGGGCGCTGTGGCTGCAGGTTTCTTGGTTGGTTGGAACCTAAACCAGCATCCACAGTCGCCCTCCGTGGAACAGTGGCTGCTTTAAGGTCGAGGGGAAAAATCAAAAACAGACGCCCAATACAGTTGAAAGAGCCGCACAATTGGTGTCACCAAGAAAAAAACCCAGAACCCAACACTGAAACAAAGATGTGAAAGAAAAGTATAGTAGAGAAGTTGGAACAATTTGGAAAAATGCAATAAATCTTTTCTTTTCCAAGCAAAGAATTTTATAATGTCAATGCAGCAGTGTTTCTTCACCTGAATTTTTTTTTTTTTCACAGCAATGAACAATATTTCATACATAAATAAATAATAATAATAAAGAGCAGTAAATGTGATATTTGGTTATGGAGTAGCTACATCAATATTTTTCCCTTTAAGGAAATTACATTGTTGATGTGGCCCCCCGGAAAAAATTAGTCTGACACCACTGATTTTAAGTATTGTAGGATCGTTCATAAAAGTCAAAAAGAAAAGTTAATAAGTGAGTAACCAACACTTTTGTTGGTAAAACTTTTGTGCTTCATTTTATTGCATTTTTTACAAAATGTACCAGGAGTTTTGGAAATTTTTCACTATTGTTTGTAATTCTGACAGAAGAGCAAAGGGCAAAAAAAATCCCAAAGCCAATTTACTATAGATTTAAAAAACTAGATTGAGTTTAATAGTTATTATTTTTTATAAACGCAAGTCAATCCAAACAGAGAAACCACAGATCTAAATCACAATACCAACCCCTCCTCCTGGTGACAAGTCAGAGAGCTGAAAAAGATTTGATATTTTAACAAATGTTGAAGTTGATGTGATTTTACCACTAATTATAATAAAAAAACATTGTCAATATACAACACCAGAATGACACAATCAGAGACAAGACTTTCAGGTTAATAATCAGTCTCTCACCATGGCAGCTTCATGAGCTCCTTTCTGCAGAGCATCAATCTTGTTTGACTGTTGCTTCGCAGCTGCTTCAAGTCTGGCGTTCTCGATCTCCAGCCTGTTATGATGTCACACAGATGCGTTACATCACACCTTCGTCTATTGATTGGTTCATAACCAGAATAAAACCATGACTGTATGTTTAAAAACTGTGGCTGTGAGGGTGGAAAGAACGATCTATGATGTTTTATTTCTTTGTGAGTTTGTTGTAAATACTTCTGCACAGCCTCCTCCAGTTGTTTGATGGTGGTGCCTGAGGCTGCTGAGGCTGACAGTGCCTCCTGGAGTTTCTGAGTGGTACTGTCAAGTTCCTTGTTCTTATCGTCCAGATTGTTCTTCAGACCACTACAACGCTTCTCTAGCTGCACATACTGGTCCTCCCTCTCCTCCAGCTACAGGCAGAAACAACAGAATGTGACAAAAAAAAAAAAAAAATTTACAGATGCAGCTGCTTCCTGTTAGGATCATTACTTTAATAACAATGTAGAGGAAACAACATGCGACATAAAAAGTAATGATGGGAAATAAAGTTGAATTCAAATCTATAACCAGGGTAAGATCTGGACTTTAAAGAACACAAATTGTAATTGTTTATTACCTTTCCTTTGAACCTGTCCATGTCTTTAAGAAGGCGACCCTTCTCCTCTTCCAGATCACTGCGGTAGCGTGTGGTTACCTCCAGAGAGGCTTCGCTCATTGACAGCTTCTTCAGAGAGTCAGCCAGTTCCTGCTGCAGCTGCCTCAAGTTAGTCTGAGCCCAGAGGAAATCCAGAAAGACATGACACAGTACGGTTAAAAAGCTGAGGTGGAAATTAATGAACATCTCTTCAGAACTTCAGACCCGACCTTACCTCTCTTTCATTCTTCTCTTCCTCCAACTTGTAGATCTGGTCTCGGAGATCTGCGGCCTTGCTGCTGAGCTCCTTGTTCCTCTCCTCCACCAGCTGAACCCTCTCCTCAGAGTCCGACCTCAGCTTGGACAGAATGTCACTGAAGCGCTCCTGTGCGTCTGTGACTGCACGCTCCTTTGCATCTCCTTTGTTCTGAGACTCCTCCAGTTGTTGGCGCAACAACATAACCTCACTCTGGTTCTGGGCCAGTCTCTCCTGCGAGGCCTCCTGCCGAGCCTTTGCACGACTGACCTGCTCCTTTTCTGCATTTAAAGATGTTTCCAGTTCTTTGACACGTGCGAGTGCTTGGTCCTTCTCGCGCTGCAGGACTTCCAACAGGAGACCTTTCTCTGTCAGCTGCATCGAGACACGGTGAACTTCATTCTCCATGCTGTTTGCACTTGACTCCGTCTTGGCCAACTTCTGAGACAGGCTGCTAACTGTCTCTCTTTGACTGGCTGCTTCATCTGTGGAAAAAAAAAATAAAAATTTTTAAACAGAATTTAAAAAACGACCAACAGCTGGAGACCAGGCAGAATGAAAAGCAACTTAGTAATTTAACAGCCCTCCCACTATTATTAACCATTTGTCCCACTTCTGACCTGAGAGTTTGTCCTTCAGTCGTTGATGGTCTTCTCTCTCTCGGAGCAGAGCCTTCTCTGCATTTGCCTGAGCTGCCAGGCAGCGTTCGGCCTCGTTCACTGCCCCGACCAGACGGGTGCGAGTCGACTCCACCTCCACCTCCAATGTCTCACGAGATTGTCGCTCATTTTCCAGGCGCGTCGTCATCATTGCCAACTCGGATTTCAGCGCCGTCACCTGGTTATTGGAACTGAAGACAGTTTGGGTCAAGGCGTCGCTGTTGAGTTTAAGATCCCGTCGAGCGTCTTCTAGCTGCTCCTTGAGGGCTTCGTTCTCCTCCAAGATTTGGTTTTCCTTGAGACTGCAGTTGGCCTGTGAGCTCTGTAGGTCTGTCCTGAGGACGGTCAGTTGCTCCTGTAAAAGGGCTGTTTGTCGAACCAGTTCTCTTTCTCTGTCAGTGGCCTCAGTCAGCTGAGACAAGGCCTGGTTGGTAAAACATGTTACAGTTATATCAAGAGACAACATTGATAGATAAATTACCCTCGGCATAACTTTCTAAATCCCAGTTTGACAAAATCTACCTCATTGCTTTTGCTGACGTTCCTCTTATTCTCTTCCTCTATTTCCTGCTGCTTGCGGAGATGACTGTTGAGGAGATTCTCCTGCATTGTCCTCGCACTGCGCTCCTGAGCCAACAGTCTCTGGGTCTCACTAAGGTCCTCTTCCAGCTGGTTGGTTTACATATAAAATACAACAAAAATGTAATGAGAAATTCAAGACAGTAAAGGGCAACAGAAATAAAAAAAAAAAACAGGTAAAAAAAAAAGGTAACCTGTTTTATGTTGGCCATCAGTGTCCTCATCTCCAACTCCAGGTTCCTGTAGGTCAGCTCCACCTTTTGTTTCTCCTGAACCTCCACCTGATGCTGGTCCTCTGTTTTCCTCAGCTTATCTTTAGTGTTGTTGTACATCATCGTGGCATTGCGACGATTTTCCTGCTCCTGTTTCAGTTGAAATCTACGTAGATTCAATATAAACAATTATGATTAAAGCATTAAAGATATGCAAAGTAGAAAGTAGTGACAGAAATATAATAAATGTCATATTTGAAAGTAAAAGAACATCATTCCACCTTAGGTTTGTAACTTCAGTTTGTAATTCCAGCTGGCTGTGCTCCAAGGCATTCTTCACATCCTTAACTTCATCCAGACCCATCTTCAGCTCAGATCTTTCCAGCTCCAGCTGACACACCTTGTTAGCCAGGGAACCATGTCGACTCCTGGCTTTTTGTATTGATCGCTCATATTCATGGAAAATGTTCTGCAGTTTGACCATGGTGCTGGAGTCTGTAAAATTAGCCAAATTATTTTTAAAAGAATCTTCAAATATCAACAAAAGTCACTTTAACATTTTTAAATAATTGCCTTTAACATAGTAAATACAAGCTTATGTAGCTTGACTGAGACAAAATGTGGCCATAAAAAATGTAAAACATATATATACATATTGATTTAACTTTTATCAGAGACTGGAGCTAAATCTGCACCTAAGGTGGCTGAGTCCAGCTTCTGAATGAGGACGGATGCGTGACGATAGCCTGAAGTGGGAGAGTCAATGTCCTCTGTGGCTGTGTCCGAGGACTGAGTGAGTTCATCGAAGTCTTCTGCCATCTCCATTTCTTCTTGCTTCTAAATATGAAAACAGAAAAAAAAAAAATAATCTTCAAAATTTGTCTAATTTTGCAGCATGGAACAATTAAGTTCATCAGTTTTAAAGCTCACCTCATTCTTTGGTTGTCCACTGTATGGCAACCTAACACATGAAGGAAAAATAAAAATTATTTATATAAATATAAGGACATTTACAACTTTATCACTGATCAATGGGAGTTATGGTATAATGAAGTATACATTTCTACAATAAATAATAATGTTGATTGTAATATAAATTGTCCTCCAATCTGAATAAATCTCAGACCAAGCTAAAGCTAATACAAAGTAGCATCATACTGCATACATACCTTCCTTGTCCTTCAATCATTCCTTCATTGTCTGACACGTCACTCCAAGTGCTGTCTTCAAACACTGACAGAGGGTCTCCATTCACGTGAGTGTTGGCCTGAGGAGCCGCGCTCTGTCGGACCCCTCTGACCCCCTCCGTCTTTGTGGTGTCCTCCACGGTCAGTCCCTTCTTGTTGTTGTTACTGTTTCTCTGCTGCAACGGCAGATGTGATGACATCGTTGTCCTATTGGAGCTGTAAAGAGCAGTAAACCTCTCAGTCAGTCAAGACAACACCACCCTACAACATGGTGGTACTGCAGAAAAAGGACTAACGGCAGGAACAGGACAAGGCGGAAAAGACAAAAGTCACACAAACATGCAGATGTAATTATAATAATGATTAAAAAAACTTCCTGTTCCACTAACAATCACAAAAAGTTGTGGAAATAACAGACCTGAGAGCTCCGGCAGACTGCGTCTCCTGGAGATCGGCTCCTGAAGATCGTGACACACATTTTGAACTGCTCTCAGGTTTCCCTGTTCCCACTTCTTCCAAAGTCCTTCCCCCGGTGTCCCAGGATGCACCAGCCTTGTGTACCTCCGCTGATGGCTCCGTCACCTCTTCACCCACCTGGAAGAACAGGGACACGGGTTAAAAGGCCTCACTGGAGACGTCAAACTGAACAGGTACTAGTGTCCTAAGATGCTATTTGCGCACTTGTACTCTACTCATCCATTATTCAGTGGCATCCCTGCCTTCTGAGACCTAACACTGTCGTGCGGATACTTCTTGACATGGTAATAGTTAATTATACACACAGACACACACACAACTGCATACAGTGCATGAATGTGGATTCTCAAACTAAACAGGCCGAGCAGAGACGATTAAACCTGATAATGTGATAACAATATGTATTGGTAATAATATATTAATGGATGCAGAGGAACATTATATAACACTACACTGTCAAACTGCAAAAGAACTGATTTTGAAATAAACATTCAATATTCAATTGTGAAATTATTATGTAGTAAGTGTTAAGTACAGTCAGAATAAAAGCATAAAAGTACTTTTAAATTCATTAAAAGAAATTTAAAAAAAATATCCACCAGGCACCATTTCATCATCTCACTTTTTTGCGTGGAAGCAAAGAAGGCTACACACAGAGACAAGGCGAGGACACATGCTGAGGACATGCATAATGAAAGACAAGTCACACGCAAAAACAAACAAGTTATTTTAAACTTTTTCAAAGAACTGGGATGAAAACATTGAATCAAATCTACAGCAAACTAATGCAAAACAAGGATGAGGACAGGTCGGCAACTGATGATCATGTTGATTGTTGATTATTCTGACTTGTTAACAAATAGTGGAATCTTTTTTTTTTCTTCTCACAAAGTCTTCACGGATGTTATGAATCAATTTGCCCAGTATTAAAAAAACACTTTATAATAGATAGATAAACAACAATCAACCACCTGTTGCAACCCCCAAATGAGAAAGTGACACAGTGACGAGCAGAGTCATACAGACTTGACAACTGAAATGTCAGATGTACAACCTGCTGGTTTCTTCAGAAAAGTGAAGGTGACACAATAAAGAAAAACCGTCAGCCAAAGAGAGAGGCGATCATCTCTACCTCTCTCTTTGGCTGAATTTTTTCTTTTCCCAAATCCAGACAGACCTTTGTTAAAAATCCAATCTCTGGTTTAAGCCTTTCCTCTTCCTTTTTCAGCTCTTGGTCAGAAACCAGGTGAGAAGACTTCTTGACCTTCTCATGACCTTCTTCAGAGCTGTCCACTCTCGTCTCTTCCACGTGTTGTTCAGAGGTTTTTTCCTCCGACTCTGTCTGCTGCTGTCGGACTGACTCAGGCTCTTCTTCTTCTACGACTAAACTGCCGTCATCATCAGAGGCAGTAAGGTCTACGTGAGTGTGGGGGTGTGGTGAAGGTGACCTACACTCTTCAAGGTTGTCATTATTGGTCAGATCTGGAATCAGCTGATCTTTACTGCCCTCCTTAATCTGAGAAATTGTGATGGGGTCTTCAGACAGAGAATTTTCTGGTGATTCTGTCACAGACTCCTCCTGTCCAGACTCTCTCTGCTCGGGTATGGGGAGGAGGACGGTTCTTCTTGCCCTCGCCATGGGACGCACAATGATGTCCCCTTCTTCATCTTCACTTGACGACTCTTCTGCCGAGACCTGCTCATCCCTAGTCTGTTCTTCTTCTTCTTCAGCTGAACATCTAGATTTCAGCAGTTCTCCAAACCTCTCCTTCAGTTCACCAGCTACATTCTTGAACGTGGACTTGACGTCACGTTTCTCCACCTCCACCCACAGCTTTTCGTAACGTTTTTCCCATGGGACGTCGCCGCCGTCTCTACCCGTCTCTTCAACACTGGGCTGATCTGTTAACTCATTGACCTCTAATCTGTCTGAGTTCACGACAGATGACGGTGACTGGTCAACCTCACATAAGTCCTCTGTGTCATGTCCCTCCTTTGATGGCATGAGTGGACAAGGCAGAACAACAGAAAAGACAAATATGCAAACTCCACATCTGGATCTTCAATGACATAAACATCTGTTTGAGTGCATTTTTCAAGTTTTTTACTGGAAAACAAGAACTAAATAAATGTTTTTTCATTAATTTGTAATATAGTTACACATCTGTTACACACTTACACAGAGTAGAATTGTAAAATGTCTTACCATGTGATGACTAATGCCACCTTCCCTGTTATTCTGTCCATTTCTTGCCACTGGTGAGAGCTGAGAAGAATCTACGGAAACAATGTGTAATGAAACATAAGACATGTCCTGAAGTCTAATTTGTAAAAAAAAAAGGAAAAGAAAATGTCCTCACCTGGTTTGTTTATGGTGTCAACATCTGCAGCTGGTTTTAACTGATGGTCAGTTTTGGCAGCAGTGGATCCAGATCCTGGGTACTCGGGTTCCCAGTCTGACTCTACAAAGACAGCAGCCCATAGTCAATAATCCAACAACCTGTAATGATGTAATAAATAACCAGGTAATCTGTACATAAGCTTTACCGTCTTCACTTTCTGATTTCGGTTGCAACAATTTTCTTGCCCGTGGTTGAGGATGAGGTAAGGATTGTGGGGGTGATGAGCTGGTGTCAGAGTTGTTGCTCCTCTGAGGTGTCGCAGGTGTTACTTCTTCATCTCCATCTTTATTGGCTGGATCTGGGCTCTCTGGGATCTCGTCGTGTATTGGGGAAGCCATTCTGCGACCAGGTAGTGTTCTTTTACTCGTGGTACTGGCAGAGTCCCAGTCGGATGCATCTACAAGATTGTGACAGAAAAAAAAGAGCGGAAGATAAATTAACAATATATTCAACTGTGTCAGTTACAACAGGGAGAGACTGTGATGATGATTAGGATTAAAATGCATTCAAAAACCTCACCATCGAGGTCATCAACATCTCCAAGACCAAGTTCCTCCATTAGGTCTGTAGGCAAAATAAAACAAGAGAGTTTTCCAATGTTGTATATTTATGATAAGGTTTAAACTTAGTTTTACAGGACAGATGTGAGACCAGCCATGATGTGTGGTTAAGAGACACTAGGAATAGGTAGAAGACAGGAGGAAGACAGGAGAACAGAGCTGGAGATGTTAAAGATGCTGAGATTCTCTTTAGGAGAGACAAGGATGGACAGGATCAGGAATGAGGTGATTAGAGGGACAACACAGACAGGAAGGTTTGGAGAAAAAGCTAGAGAAGACAGA
>JAFBJS010031113.1:22458-56108 GCA_016785265.1 Paraplagusia blochii
GATGGTTTGGACATGTTCAGAGGAGGGACAGTGGACACATTGGTAGAAGAATGATCCTAGAGATGGAGCTACCAGATAGGAGACAAAGAGGAGATTGATGGATGCAGTGAGGGAGGAGATGGAGGTGGTTGGAGTCAGAGTAGAAGGTACAGAAGACAGGGGGAGATGGAAATTGTTGACTTGCTGTGGCAACACCTGAAAAAGGGACAAGCAGAAAGGAAAATAAGAAGAAAAGAAAGAAAGAAGCAGAGGGGGAAAGTTTAACTTTTTAATTTATTTATTTGGGATAACAATAACAACAATTAATTGTATCTATTGATTAAATTGATCTCAATGCATTATTCAGAATAAAATCTCGTCGATAGAACTGTTAAGCAAACCGTCAAAGTTAAAACGTTAAAATCATGTTTTTTAAAAATTCAACTTTACCCACATTCCTTAAATATTACAAATCTGGCAACAATAAATATTTGCCATATTTATATTATGGTTTAGTGGTTTGCAATACACTAGATAAGCATACGTAAATAGGAGTTTTATCAAAACAATTTATTCTTATTCAGATTTCCATGATATGTATTTTAATAAACTATATGTGTTGCCAGGCAACACAGCGTACCTTCAGTTGGCTCCGTGCTGCGCCTCCCACGTCGTCACTTTACAAACCATGCCAGACCGCCACATTTAAACCCGAGTCTGTTGTTGTTGTTGCCGCTCGCAGACAGTAAAATCAGACCCGCTGTTTCTGCGTTTAACCTCCTCTCAACAGGCGAGCGGAGAGCTAACGCAGGCTACGCGTAACCACAGGAACGACAAACTTCATCTTGCTAACGTTCCTTAGCAAACATCAAAAAGCTGAGATAGTATAAGTTTACGTCGACACTAAAGCACTTATAGAAATGCACATTTATGACGCTAATCTGGCTAACACCGGCATTTAAGACCACAGTTATCACTGAGCGCCCTCAAAGTCACGAACTTGTTGAATAAAAATACTTTTTTTCCTAGAGAAAGTGAAGGCGAGCCGAACGTGTCAAAACTACATGCTGGTTGGTTGCGCGCTGGCTTAGCCAATCACAGCTTAGAAATAGCCCTGGACTTTTAAGTGACCAATGAGAGTCCACGTTTTGTACAAAGGTTGGTTTACGAATCAGGGAAGCCATTAAAGTGAGACGACTGATATTCGCGGATAAACTGCCACGTCAAAATATACCACTAGGTGGAGACATTTATTTATAAAAATAATATGGAGGCGTTTGTGTTTTTAGTGTTCGACATCGCAATTAGTATTCTTGACGAGACAACATGGAAACAGAGATAATTTGACTATTTATTAATAGTCAATATTATTAAATATTATTTCGGATATTAAGCGGCAATTGCATCGCTCGTTTACATATGTATTATGATTTTCACTAGTTTGTTCGGGAAATAAATAATATCTCATAAAACACTATATTAAGTATCATTAAGGATATTGTAGTTATTTTTCTTTGTATTTTACTTAAAGGTACACTGTGTTAGTTTGATTTAGCAGAAATTCGTGTTAATTTTACAGCTTTTATAATAAATTGTTATCTTTTTTGCCCCTGACACGAAAGCCTATTCTGGGGTTATTGTTACAATCATTCATGAAGTGAGGACTGACCACAGTGATGGAATATAAAAGACTAGAACCTTGTATTAAACCGAGTAACTAGTTAATGAAAGGTTCAGGACAAAGTTGACCATGGAAACCCATAGTTTTAAATTTCAGAAAAAATAAAATTACACTTATATCCTAAGAGTGACAAAGGTTATAAAAAATGGGTAAATACAGCCCTGCAGGGGGCGCCATGGACACATTACCTGTGATAATGTTTGGGTGGAAACACAAATTTGATTGCATACATGTACAGTGAATACACTGTTACACAAACTCATTATTATTTATAATTAACTGACAACAACAACAAGAGATTCCTCAGTCGACTCAGTCACGGGTCAGTTAAATTGACTTGCTTGTGTTTGACACAGAGACGAGGGCATGTCTCTCTGTGTGTGTGACTGTGTGTACATACAGTGCATATTAATCCTGATGTGAAGCTAACCATGTACTGACTCTATCAAAATGTCAATTGGGATGAATCACAAACAAGTATATTAATGTTTCCAATCTTGCTCGACTTCTCTTACCATGATGCTGAAGCTCAGACCAGGAGGTGATGAGCTCCCAGAGATGGATCATTAAAATGTTGTGAGCATTTTTAATCCCCACTGATTCTGTACAGGTCCATCTTTATTACACCGTGAGTGATGTCATGCAGTGATGCTCTTTAACACGACTCATTGGAGAAATAGATATCGGCAGCGATCTTCGTAGTTTCCCCTCTGCCACTCTCCAATAAAATTCAATCCTACACAACACAGTCTTCATCCTCCTTTTCAAATGAGAGGTGATTGAGTCATGCCCTGCAGACTTACTGTGCTGAACCACCCACCTCTGAGTGGTGGTCTGTGGAGTAAACACTCAATAACCACCTGCATCTCTGATGTCATCGCTTTATGAAAGCTGGGCATTTTAGTCCCTGGGCAAGAAAATCAATAAACAGGTCAAATATTTATCTGTGGAATCACATGTCAGTGGTCAGTGATTCATTCACTGGTCTCCAGGACTCACCCATGAAATAGATAAATTAAACTTCATAGTAAAAAAGTATCACACCTCAACAATCCTGTCCTCTTGTTCAAGGTAACCAGTCTTTACCAGTATTGATTAATAACTATTGAACTGAATGTGCTTTTGCAGCCAAATTGGGGTTGTATTTTTATTGACAGCCTGGTTAACAAAATCTGGAGTCAACAACATGGTCATTTAGTCCATTTATTCTCATTTTCTCCGCAGGTACATGGGTTTTGCAGCAAAACAAAAAGCAAAGACCAATGTAAAATGATAAACACAACATCAGTGTCATTGAGTTTGTACCCGATATAGCATCACATTACCATATGTGACATCAACCATGTTTTTTACGAGAAAAAAAAAGGAAAGATGCATATAAACTGAGGTTAAAAATTGACTTATTCAAATTGAAATTAGCAGTAAGTGATAGGAATAGCAGTCTGTGACGATGCATTTATTTGTGGGGGGAATGGGGAGTAACAGCACATCCTGTAAATTATGGCGGTGCTTGACCTTCCACACAGTAGTTCTCTGATGAAGCCATTCCCTGCCTACGCAGCACAAACCTTCTCCAGCCATGGGATCAAATCCTCACTTCCCGGTGTTGACTGACAGTAAACAAACAGTCCCTCCAGACCTGTGAAAAGTTTTAGTGTTATTGGCAGCTTTGAGACCCGAGGAGAGACAAACACCGCCATTCATCTGCTGTAAGTCAATGCAGGAGGCTGTCAATATTTCCACAGCATCATTACACCTGAAGTCAGACTCTTTAAGATGTGAAATCCAAGTCTCAACGTCCAACATTTAACATCTGCAACACTTTCAGATGCTGCAGGTCAGGTTTGAAGCAGAACAAGAAAGTCAGAGGTTTACGCTGGCCTCCAGTCAGCTGCAGGTCAGACTTAGGGCAGCTGCACCTCAGCAAATCACTTGACAATTCAAGTCCAGAATACATTACTGAAATGTGAATGGACTATAAATATAGCACTATATATATATATGTATATATATGTATATACAGTATACACACACACACACACACACACACACATATATATAAAATATATACATAAATATATATATATATATACATACATATATATGAGGTGCTTTTAAATAAAATTATATATATATATATATATATGATATGATAGGTTTATCACCTGGGGGAAACAATGAACACAAAACCATGCAATGACTAAAAGCACTGTATTTGTCAGTACAATGTTATTGCTAGTGATGTAGGAACGGAAGTGATTTTTGTCACTGTTATTGCTAGTGATGTAGGAACGGAAGTGATTTTTGTCACTGTCAATAAAACCATGCAAAATGGCCAGAAATCAGCTCTGAAATTAAATTTAACTATGAGCCTTTTTTTTTGTTATTATATTTGTCCAGATTAATGTGGATGATTAAGTGGAAGTGACTTTAAATGGGCAAGAAATTAAAGAAAGAGTGGTCTAATATTTTTTACCATGACTGTATATATATATATATATATATATATATATATATATATATACGTATGTATGTATAATGATAATAATGGTAACCAGATCATACCAGATTTATTTGGATCTTCATAAATCCTATGTAGCCTACAATTAAAGTCGTGCATCTGTTTGGTACAGAAACGATATTTTAACATTTTTGGTTTCGGGTTTGACCATGAAGGAGATGTTCCTGAACCAGTTAGAACAAAAAATATTGTCCCTGGAGCCTTTCAGGAGGAAAATGACCTTGATTGTAGCCCATAGATCATTTTTAAAGAAATTAACCAGTTAATACAACCAGTATTAACTGGTTACCATTATTTTCCAGGCACTGGTTTCTTTTCTGTTCCAAACAAAATACCAAAAGTTTATGTTTGTTGCTCCTTAAACCAGTTTGAACCCCTGTATGAAGAAAACTGTGTTCTCTGGTCTTTCCTAAATATCTCCTGCCGTGGTCTGATGATCATCTTATCAACACTGATGTCCTTCTATCCAACAAATGATGTCACTTGTGCTAGAAGGTAACTGGATGAGAGATTTAATCTGAATAAGAAGCTTTGAAGGCCAAACATCTTAAAACTGGGCCATGTGGTTCACGACTGCAGATGAGTTCACAGTTTTAGGAAGTGGAATTTGTTATGTCCTCTTCCACCAATTGTTCCTTATTGCCCCCCCTCGACCTCCAGGTTGTATAGGAGGATATACTATGAATACCTATGTATACAAGCTGTGGTGAAATGCAGAGCAGAGAGACACCAAACAAAAACTAAAAACAGATTTCCCTCAGTCTAAGTTTGGCCCAGGTGTTAGATTTGCCTGGTCTGGACTGGACACATGTTGAAAACACAATAACTGTTGAGAAATATTAAAATGACGGAATTCAACACATTTTAACTTTGGCTGCAATCCTGTGTTGCTGCCTTGGAACGTTTTCGTGGAGAAAAAGCGGCTGCTGCGTCAACCCAAAACTAACGTCCTGAACGTCTTTCAACACTTGTATTTAAATGGTGTTTCCAATACTCTGGGCTCCAAACTCAACCACACTCAGAGGTGGTTTGAGGACAGATGTGACCACATGTCCACTGCAGGTAAACTGTCCTCAGCTGACACATGGTTACCAACTGCAACCCTGAAGCAAATTGAATTAGTTTTTTTGCTTTATTCAAAGCTCAGGTTTTGATTTATTTAAATACAGGAGGAAATATCACAACAGTGAATCACCAGAATAATAAAACTTGCAGCTTTTAATTAAAGCAGATTTGCTGCTTCATAAAGTCTGTGTTGGAGGAATATTTTGATTGATTTATTAATTTAATTTATAATCAGTGGTGTAGGTTAGTCTACTCAGTAAATCTAATGTAGCTCCATCTCTAGGATCATTCTTCTACCAATGTATCCACTGTCCCTCCTCTGAACATGTCCAAACCATCTCAATCTGTCTTCTCTAGCTTTTTCTTCAAACCTTTTCCTGATCCTGTCCATCCTTATCCCTCCAAAAGAGAGCCTCAGAATCTCCACCTCCAGCTCTGTCTCATGTCTTCTGCCTATTCTTAGTGTCTCTAATCCATCCATCATGGTTGGTCTCACAACTGTCCTGTAAACCTTTCCCTTCACCTGATCTGACACTCTTCTATCACAGACTATACAAAAATGTGAATGTTATAATATTGTAATGGAGTTTTTTAAAGAAACCCACCTCCTAATGCACTCTGCCACCACGTCGTACTGGCCGATGGAGCAGGCAGTGTGAAGATCCAGGGGAACATCTAGCTCCTCCGGTCGGACCAGAGATTCTCCCAGCCACAGGGACAGACTGACACCCAGCTGCTCGGACTCACTGGCCTCATCACTCAGTTCAGCTTCTGCCTATTCTTAGTGTCTCTAATCCATCCATCAAGGCTGGTCTCTCTGGTTACGACATGACAACCAGCCACTAGGCAACACAGGTCTGTGGTATTTTTAGTGCCGGTTGCAAGTCTGGCTCAATGGTGATGGTGGTGTTTCTAAAAACATAACATGTGAGTCAGCAAAACCATTTCCATACCAGGTCAGTTGGGGCCCTGGGTTAACAATAACCACCAGCTGTGCTGTTGACCTGCAGGGAACTGCTGGAAATTGGACTGCTGCTGGTCGAAGACAAAGAACAGGAGGGCGATCGGTTCAGGCAAAAAGCGAAAGGAGGAAGGTTAGAAAAGTAGGTTTTGAGGTGGGAATGCAACCAGGTAGGAGACAAAGAGGAGATTGATGGATGTAGTGAGAGAGGACATGGAGGTAGTTGGAGTCAGAGTAGAAGATGCAGAGGACAGAGATGGAAAATGATAATTTTCTGTATCATGTCCTTAAAATAGACAAACCAAAGGGAGAAGAAGAAGGTAAACTAAGAATATGTAGCCATTCAATTATTACTGAAATAAATCTTCTTTCAGTGATAAAGCAGTAGGGGGCGACACAAAGACTTATTTATTCTAAGACTTTGTTTCTTCCCTCACTGGGTTTATTTAATTTACCCTTTTGATGACAGAGAAAATCTTTCTCTTTGTGTCTCTCTTTCAAACATCTCCATCTCCGTGTCTCGTCCAGAGACCGAAGATGGAAACCAGTGGCATCCATTAGGGCTACAATGACGTCGTTCCTTCAGAATGCCGTGAATGCATCTGCAGAGAGGAAAACAAAACAGAGATCTGCTTTAATTTCACACAAACCCTTCTGCACGCCAAGTTTATTTCTGTAAACAAATTCAGGGGAAAGTGTAAACACATTCCCTTGATTGAACTGTTTGCTGGACTTTATTTTTAACCACAACATGCAATGAGTTTAGTTCGTGACGTCAGATCACTGTGTTAGTAAGACTAACACTCAAATGATAGGAATGTATCTTGAAAGGGAGCAACGAATAAACGATAATCTCTATGACTGCCACCCAAATCACACTGTACCATACTGGCAGCCTTCCTTGTTGGTGGTGAACCTACATGAAGTTATGTAGGTCTGGATGGTGCAATGCTCAGAGCATCTCAGTGGAAACCTGGCAGCTGGTGGATTAGAACCTGAAGCCTTGCAGACCCAAGTCATTCCAGAACATTCCTTGTAGGATTGAAAAGCAAAGATTTGTTAAAGTTACCGAAATTTTAATTTCTATGTTCTTTGGCTTTATGAAGTGCTCTCTGTTGCACTGTGTTTGTAATAACAATTTAAGTATGTTAGGGGAAACAACAATATTACTCCTTAAACATTTGTGTGCTGTTAAAAGACCTATCTATCTACAGTCATGAAAAAAAACTCTACCACAGTCCTGATGTTTTCATCGATTTATTGATCATTTTAAATCCGTGGTACCAGTAAATGTGCTTTTGTTTGTACAAATATAATAAAATATAATAAATAATACAAAAAATAGTATGAGTGTGAGTGTACCATACTTACATGACTATAAGGCGCACATAAAAGTCTTAGATTTTCTTCAAAATGTGCGGTGCCCCTATAGTGCAGTGCGCCCTGTGTGTGTTGTTGTAAGGTGGACATAGTAGAGGACACCATGAGAACATTGAAGGAGGAAGTGTGGGCGTTGTTTGCTCCTGCTCTATTTTTAAATATGCGTATGCTTGTCTGTGTTGTTGTAAGGGGAACGTAGTAGCGGACGCCATGAGAACCTTAAAGGGGGAAGTGGATTGTATATAAAACCCGTGCCCTATGATCAGGTGCCTTATGTGTGTGTTAAATATAGTTATAGCCGTGCGCCTTATGGTCGTGAAAATACTGTAATTCAAGTGCAGATATCTACGTTCTTCCATCAGTACTTATGTCATTATACTGCGGAAAACGATGCTTTAAGGTAGTCCATGTTATCACGTTTATTGTATCCTTATGCTAATGTACCTTTGGTGGAACCAGGCGTTAAAATGAAGACGTAATTGAAGAAAACCATGGTGGTCTAATAATTTTTCCTAATACTTCTTTTTCTGTCCATCTGCATCATGGAACTCCTCTCTTCAAATGGTTTATTAAGCAACTAGGTTCACCTGAAAGTCCTTCAACAACTCCACGGCAGCGTTCCTGATGTTTATTTGTATTCATAGGTCAAATGTTGGCAAATCATCTGGTGTTGAACAGTTCTGTACACTGAAGGCTTCTGCCGCACGAGCGGAGATTAGAAGACGTGCATGTTTGCTTTGGAGAAACATTGAGAAAAGCCTCTGCACGTGAAAGCATTTCTCTGACTCCACACTTTCTCCATCCTAAATCACTATTAAATATTTGCCAACATCGAGATGATTACTGTCATGCACGGAGGTAAGAGTTTGGGTTGGTATTTTCACATTCTTTCCACATGTAGGTGCAATTTCTCCAAGTATATGAAACTATGAAAGTATTGATGAGATATCCACTTGTTGATGATGGGTGACTGATTCTTGTGTCACCCTTTACCGTCTCACCCAAACACATACTTCAGCTGCCTCCCGCCATGCCGTGTACCTTACACATAAATCTTCATTGTTGGACACTAATGGTGGAAAGAACCCCTTTCTAACTACGAAACTAAACACTTTGGTTAAGTTAAGTTTATGTAACCCCCCCACTAGGTGAGGGTTAGTGTTTTTACCAGATGAAAACCGCACTATACTCTTCATTCTAGAAGAACACCGTGCACTTTGACTCCACGCACGGTGGCCTAAGTACCAGCGGTATATATGACAAAATCGGATTTCATGGCGCAAGTGAAAACATCTGCTCCAACTGTCAGAAACCACATGAGTCCAAGCTGCGAATGTTTGTTTCCCTTTCTGGATCATTAATGGTCTGTTTTGTTGAGTCTACAACAATATAGAAGGGAAGGCGGAACAGGATCACTCAATAATTCATTCAAAGGTAACCAAGGGATATCATCTGTGAGCTCCGTGCACGATGTGGTGGTTTTATTATTTTAATCTAAGAGGGATTCGAGGGGTCAGTGTGCAAGTTCACACACGTGGCTATGTATTTTCACCACGACAGGGAACTCCAGGGAGGTGTTCTGCTGCTCTATAAGGAAAGGAAAAAATCATCCCTGTCTCTCAGACTCTGGTCAGGATGAGAGCCGCTGGCTGGAACATCTGGAAAGGATTTACATGTTTCTCATCGTCGGCTCGGAAACCTTGGCTTTCTGTCAGGAAAGCGCACAACAATAGACCCGAGTCACATCAGCCTCGAGTTGAAATTGTGGGAAGGAGTGTGCAGCAGCAGCAGCAGCAATTACAGCATTAATGAGCCGACGGAGCTTGAGAAAATATGTCGACCACAACATCAGGGTCTCCCAGGACTGAGCTGGGCCGCTGCAAATATGATAAATGAGGCCCAGAACCACCTTACACCTCACTAGACGACTCCCTGTTATAGCTGGTAAATATCTGTGGTGAATTCATTACTGCCTGTTGTGTTTATTTGACTTGGTTTCCACTCCTGCAGATTATTTTGTGTTAATGTTTTATTTGAGGTGAATAATGGGTGAAAAGAGTAGAAAAAGTAGTAAATTGCTTTATCAACTTTAGCTGGACAGAATTCTTCAAAATTTTAAAGGACAGACAGACAGGATGGATGAAGGACAGATGGATGAAAGGGTGGGTGGATGGATGGACAGTTGGATAGATGATAGATGGGTGAATGATGGAAGGGTGGAACAATGGATGGGTGGGTAGATGTAGAAATGGATGGATGGATGGATGGATGAATACATAGATGATAGATGGACGGGCGGATGGATAGATTGATAGATAGATGGATGACAGTTGAGTGGCTGGATGATGGATACATTGGTAATGGTTGGGTGGATGGATGGATGGTTGATGGATAGATGACGGGTGAGTGGATGGATGGATAGAGGACGGTTGGGTGGATAGATGGATAGATGACGGGTGGGTGGATGGATGGATGATGGGTGGATGAATGGATAGATGACAGGTGGGTGAATGGATGGATGGATAGATAATGGGTGGATGGATGGATGGATAGATGATGGGTGGATGGATGATGGGTGGAAGGATGGATGGATGGATGATGGGTGGATGGATGGATGGATAGATGATGGGTGGATGGATGGATAGATGATGGGTGGATGGATGGATGGATAGATGATGGGTGGATGATGGATGGATGGATAGATGATGGGTGGATGGATGGATAGATAATGGGTGGATGGATGGATGAATGGATGATGGGTGGATGGATGGATAGATGATGGGTGGATGGATGGATAGATAATGGGTGGATGGATGGATGGATGATAGGTGGATGGATAGATAATGGGTGGATGTATGGATTTTCTTCTTTCATTCTGCAGTCAAACATGTTGTTGGTATTTGGAAAAGAACAGAACTCTTCCGAACCCTTTCCTCTACAGTGAATATGCCAACATTCAGCTTCTGCCGAGGATGAAACATTTTCACGGATAAGTGAGTCTTTATGTCAGAGCTTCTGAAGAAAAAAAACAAAACAAAAAAGCATCAGTCCATCCAGATGTCATGTTTATTTTTTCACTTCAGTGCAACAATCTGTGTGAGTTCAGCACAAGTGGCTGCACTTGTGCGACAGTGCTTTTGTCAAAACAAAGCTTATTCCAGCTTAACTCACCCAGGCCTGTCTGCCAGACAAAGATGTTTGTTCACACTGGCTTTTAGCACCAGTGTGAATTGTGTCTTTATGCAGGATGAACACGGAAATCTGTCCATTAACCACAAACCTTCTGTTTAACATGATGCCATTCGGCTCCTTACAGAGATAAGAATGTTTTGGCCAACACTCCACTGACTTCCTGTCTTCTTAGAAGACGTTTGATTGTTTGTTTACTCAGTTTTCATTGGGTCATTCTCTGACCTATAATCAGATTAAACCCCGGCCAAAGAAAACAAGAGTTACTGACCCTTTTATATTCCTGCCATCATCTTATTTCAACACCTTGGACACTTGAAACATATTTTGTGCGATTGAAATTATTGAAAAAATTGAAAAATAGGGGGTGAAAAAAAAACAGTGAAAACATCTTGTCTCTTTTGGAAAGACAAAGCCTGGACTTAAGGGGTGTGATGTGAAGACAAATGAGTTATGGACTAATTGTTTAGTCACGGTCCTGCAGTGCAGGGGTGAAATGTTGGGAATTGTACAATTCCAAGGAATTTTTTTTTCAGGCATCAAGGTGACTCTGATCTGGAACGCCATTCGTTAAATCTGTTTCATATTAAACTTACAACATTGTGTTACTCACTCACTGACTCAACAACAATGGGATCATGACTTCAGCCGCTTCATTCATCACAGTGAAGGGTTGGATTGTCTTCCAGTAAATGTGAAGTCGATCCAGGGTTTTTGTTTTCTGTTCATAGTGACCAGACCAGACACACATGTCTGGTCTGTCTCTTACAAAGAGGTTCATTTTGACTCTATTCAAACATATTACGTTTTCAAAATAGTTTTAACGTATAGGATTCCTTGACTCCTTATATGTTAATGCTTCTTAAGGTATCATCGATTACTGGGTCACAGTCTCCGCAACTAGAAGTAATGTTGTTGTAGTGCTACAGTGCTTTGCTCAAAGTATCTCAGTGATGGATCCAAACCCGAATTCTTTCAGAACCAAGTTGACTTCCTTAACTGCTTGGCTACCACTGCCGCCCTCTTTTTTCTTTCGGCTTGTCCCTTTTTCAGGAGTTGCCAAGTCAACAATTTCTGTCTCACCCTGTCCTCTATATCTTCTTCTCTGACTCCAACTACCTCCATGTCCTCTCTCACTGCATCCATCAATCTCCTCTTTGTCTCCTACCTGCAGAGAACTGCTGGAAATTGGACTGCTGCTGGTCAAAGACAAAGAACAGGAGGGCGATCAGTTCAGGCAAAAAGCGAAAGGAGGGAGGTTAGAAAAGTAGGTTTTGAGGTGGGAATGCAACCAGGTAGGAGACACAAAGGAGATTGATGGATGTAGTGAGGGAGGACATGGAGGTAGTTGGAGTCAGAGTAGAAGATACAGAGGACAGGGAGATGGAAAATGATCATTTTGAAGCAGTAGGGGGCGACACAAAGACTTATTTATTCTAAGACTTAGGTTCTTCCCTCACTGGGTTTATTTAATTTACCCTTTGATGACGATGGTGATGATGATGATTGTGTCTCTCTTTCAAACATCTCCATCTCCGTGTCTCGTCCAGAGACCGAAGATGGAAACCAGTGGCATCCATTAGGGCTACAATGACGTCGTTCCTTCAGAATGCCGTGAATGCATCTGCGGAGAGGAAAACAAAACTACTTCTACCAATGTATCCACTGTTCCTCCTCTGAACAAGTCCAAACCATCTCAATCTGTCTTCTCTATCTTTTTCTCCAAACCTTCCTGTCTATGTTGTCCCTCTAATCACCTCAGTCCTGATCCTGTCGATCCGTGTCGCTCCTAAAGAGAATCTCATCATCTTTAACTCCTCCACCTCCAGCTCTGTCTCCTGTCTTCTACCTACTCCTAGTGTCCCTCATCCATCCATCATGGCTGGTCTCACAACTGTCCTGTAAACCTTCCCTTCACCTTAGCTTGCTGATATGACATGATTCTACTAATATCGAGCTAACTATTAAAAGGATAAAGATGAATTAATAAATTACAGTTATTATAATAATTATGATTACAATGATCAATGATGAATGATTGTGGACAGAAGACGTGTCTATCACTAGGACAAACCTTTTTACTCCCACTTAAGTCAATTCTGATTAAATTATTTGTTAGTCTGATGAAAACCTACACACACTGCAAGAATATGCAAAATTCTTACTGGGAGGTTTATTATCAGACATCAGAGGTAAAATCCAACCAACCCCTCCATCACTGTGTGCCACACATCCATTATATATACACAATATTTCCTTTTTTCTCACTTGCTTCAGTTTCACAAAACAAACCTTCACGTTTTTTAAAATGAGTTGAAAATATGCCTGAAATGTGCTGTTTTGCAGTGGAATGAAGCCAAATGTTCGTGTTCCAAGAGCTGAGTGATTCCTAGAAACAAACAAAGTGAAACCCTTGGCACCTCACTGCATGCTGGTCATCGTCATGATGTAAACACACGTAAAGAGGTGCAGCTGTTTCCACCTGTTGTGTAATGTTCAGGAAATAATTCACTGCAGTAATCCTGGCAAAAGAAAACATTTCAGCCTCAGATTTTCTCAGCGGTGGTTTCTCCTCAACTGTTTATCGGTGCGTGCGGCGAGGACCACAACGCGTGATCCTGCTGTTGAGAGTGTAGTCATAGAGACACCCATTACGATTGGCACAAAAATAAAAAATCCTGTATCAGGTGTTACATTTTTTTTTCTGTAAGTTATCTGCCAGAATTTAATATCTATTTTTGCTTGATAAGGAATTTTTATTCATGTTTTAATGTATTGAGAATGTGAATGTATTGATGTATTGAGAATGTATTGAGAAGTGATCATGACACAGTTTGCTTTGATATATTTCGCTTTTAAATTGGAGTTTTGTAAAAATATTATATAGGCTATAACGATTGGACAGTTTTTTACCTAAGACAGGTGGCTGAACTTTTATAGGTGCTGTGGAGATGAAACCTATTGTTTTGCATCAATAATTGTAGCCTAAAATAGCAATAATTTCATGTACAATATAGGTTGGCACGAATATTTGAATGATATTCAAATAATAAATAAATATACACAGGGTACAGTGTGTACAGGGTACAGTAAAAAAAAATTCCCAGGATTCAGGAAATGGCTTGTCTTTTTCCAGGATTTGATTTTTGTCAATTTCGGGAAAAAATATAAAATCCTCGTCTGGACCACGTCATTTATATTATGATGCGTTTTTTATTTCCTTATCTTGTATCTCACTCATCAAGAACGTAGTGTAAGTGCCCTTTTAACAGTGGTGCCATAGCAGACAGCGAGTGGTTAACGTAGTAAGGAAGAAATGATGCCCCAGGGGGCAGTCGTCCAGACTCATGGACACGATCAAATTAGGTCAAGAGGCTAATGTCGAGTTCAAGTTTAAACTCTGAGTTGTGGTTGAGTTAATCATCCATCCATTCATATATCAGTAAACGGGTCACAGGGAGAGCAGTCATGAGTTGACCAGGGATGGGATCCATTCCATGACCAATACTCGAATCACACCCCACTGCACCATCCCCTCATCCACCTTCCTGCTGGTGGTGAACCCACAGGAAGGAATCTAGTTAACCAAACTCATATGAATGCTATTTTAATCATTAATTTGATCATTCTCAGTGTGTCCTAAAGTTATGCCTTCCCTACCGTTCCCCATGCAAGCAGATTTTAACAGTTTTTAACACAATCTTACACATAAGTATGTGCTGTTTGGGGAGGCAAGTGAGGCACAGCCTCACCTGTCATCATAGAAATTTTAAATAAAAATTAAATAAATGTTTAATTTTATTTCAAACATTATTTTTTCCAATCGTTTTTAAAATCACTGTAATTACATGTTTACCAATCAAATACTAAGAGGAGACGAGATCCCAGTGCTGTGCCTTGCCGTGGATTTCTATGCTGTGCTGACTTGGAGACACCTACTATATATGCACAGAGACAGTTCAGCTGTCCCTCTGTATCTCGCTATCAAAATGCACACATTATTTCAGCTGTATATATGTAAGGCACACTGTTAATTAATAATTATCAACAACTAATATCATGTGCACAGTGGCCTTAAAAACCACTGCACAGCGCTTCACTATGAGGCTCACAGACCCCCAGCCTCATGTCATGGCAGGAGAAATGATTGAGACAAAACTTGAATCTAGATGGACAGTATAGGACACCAGAGGTGAGGGAAGAATGTCAATCAATCAATGTCAAGAATGGACAACTTCTTAGCTTTTTGGCCCAGAAGGATCATATTGAAACTGTTCCTCCAGCTGGTGCTCACTGTACCAGCGACTACACCATGGGTGGAGTGGTCATTCTCCACACTGAAAAGACACAGCGATAACAGGAGTGATCAGGAAGGACTGTCTTCTCTGGCAGTGATCTCCACTGAGACAGAGAGACTTTTAAAGCTGAAGAAAGATCAGGAGTTCATTCAAAACGAGTGGTGGATGGACTTTATTTTTAAGTAAAGTTTAGACAACAGTGAAATCGGTTTGCTTGCAGGAGTAATTTAATTTATTCTGGTCTGTTAACAGTTCTTTGGGGGGAAACAGATAGTTGTAGTGGTTGTTGAAGCAGAGCATGCACTGTGAAGAGAAATCAATAAACCTACGTACTTCCCTGATGTGAAGCAGTCAAAGCACGTACGTACATTCAAGCGGTTCAAGCTCAGATGTTCACACTGTAAACGCTCAACTGGCTGCAGCAGTTTAGAAGACAGCAGGAAAAAACAATCTGCTGTTGAACAGAGCAAAAAAAATCCAACAAAACGTGACAGTGAATGTCCAGACTTCTTTCTCTCTTGTTTTTTTTTTGTGTCTTTCTTTTTTTACATAACTTTTCTTTGCTCCAGAAAGAGCAGGATTCTTCTTCTTTGTTTAGTTTAGCCGATTTGTCATTTGAAATGTTCTAACATGGGACAATTCCTTTCCTTGGTATTCATACAATTCTCTTTCCTGTTTTGTTCGCCATGATAAAGCGTGTATTGTGTTTCGCCAACGTGAGAGGGAGAGGAGACGGTAAAGCTTTTGTATTTTTGACGGTTGTGTTGCTGGATTAAAAAAGCTCCTCTCTCTCTTACTTTGTCTGAAATGTAATATAAGTAAATGATAGCTGTTCTGCATAAAACAGGACAATTTACATTTTCCTTACATTAAAACATTGTTTTCAGCTCAAAAACATTCATCCATGCATTTGTTCATCTTCATCCTCTTCCGTTATCAGATCTCAGGGGCAACAGTAGACTATGCTCAGATCATCTCAGTGTCAACCTGGGAGCTGGTGGTTTAGACCCTAATCTTTTTGTAATCAGCTGTGCTTCTGTCGGCCACGTCATGTGTTCTGCAGGATTACGACAACATCCCTCATTTTCATTGCAGACTTTTGGCAATTAGGAAAGTTTGATGCTCTTACTGTTCATAAATGAACAAACGATGGTCCAGATTCTGCTGAACCTCCTGAAAATGTTACCGTACTTCATCTCTAACATTTATGTGACTTTACCATCATGTTCGTCTGCTGCGATTGTGGTTAACGCAGAGAAAAAGTCATAAAACTTTAGTGGTGTGCACGCTGGCATGGAAAAGTGGGATTTTCTATTTTTCTTTCATGAAGTCAGAACATCATGCATGTAAGAGAATGAGTCATCCAAACAAATCAACTTTGTCAGACAGACTCAGCAAGTGGTCAGGCACGATCTGCTCACGGCAAAATGTAGAAAGAAAAAAAATATGGAACAGTTCGGGAACATTGAGAGTGAAAGAAACCATCTTCATAAAATAGTTTTAGCTTAAAAATCCAACGAAACACTCACGCTCTTTTAATGAGAGCAGTAATTGCTAAATATTACAATTTATTTTGCATGTAGCATATGTATTAGATAAAATCCTAATGTATTTATTTTTGCCTGGGAAGGTTACTTTAGTTCATAACTGCCAGGACATAAACCTCACAGAAGGCCGCGGTGTGCACTGTCCAATGTATACAATGTGTCTGGTCAAATGAATCTTTAGGGATTACTCAGTACATACAGTGGAGCAGCTGTTGTTGTTGAATCCAGTGAAACGGAAAAAAGGATCGGGAGACACGGTTTATGTCAGTGAAGGGTGAAGATCTGATATGACAGGATGGATTGGAAATATCCGTCATCCAGTGGCTCCTGATGTTGATTGTCTTTGTGTTAAAAGCATGAAAAGCCGACGGTGGAAGAAAACAACAAATGTGCATTTGCAGCCTCAATGCTGTGGTTGACTGTTTTATTTTACCAGGTCTAGTGTATGTGTTATAGATATTTACCTGGAAAAGTGAATGAGTGGTAACTTCAGTCCATCCCATTCTAACAATGATAGAGGAATGTGTTGCTTAAGAATGACAATATTTTGGATCTCTGATAATATTGGCTTCAACATCGTTTTGTAGCATCGGTAAGATTTAAATGGGTTTAGTTGTCGGCAACTCAACTTCTTGGAGTTGAAAGATGTTTCATTCTTCAACTGAGGATCTTCATCAGTTTCTGGTTGATGTCAGAGGGAACTCTAATAGTTCCACTCCTCTAGAACATTTCCCTTCATCACTGGACAAAGGTCTAGCTCCTGATTGTTATGGGAATAGTCGTCTCACCCGTCTAGAGAAGACTGCTGTGGTATTGACGAGCAGTTCAACTTACTAGTATGAGATCTCAGGGCAGAATGGTTTGTAGCAGACAATTGATGACACAGACCTCACTCTCTATTCAAGGTTGGTTGTTCTAGATGGGCATTGATGGCCTCCTTTACTCCTCTCGCAAACTATCTGTCCTCCTTGTCCAAAATATGCACATCTGAGTCCTTGAAAGAGTGTCCCTTTTCATTGAGATGGAGATGAACTGCTGAGTCCTGTCTTGATGTGATCGCCGTCCTGTGTTGGACCATGTGTCTGCTGAGTTGTCTGGTCTCCCCAATTTACCAACCTGAACATTCCTCACTGCACTGAACTGCATACACCACATTGTTAAGGTTTTCCTTTGGAATTTTGTCCTTTGGATGAATGATACTCTGTCTGAGTGTGTTGCCCGGTTTGAAGTAAACCGGAATGTTGCTGAAAATCCTACATAGAAACCCTTTTCGGGATATCATGACCTGGATGAATGAGAATCTTCACAGACATATCGGTAAGATTGTTATCATTCTTTCCCCTTAGAATCAAAATCCCACAACATGATCCTTGAGCTTTGGCAAATTTGCTGCAATAACACATGGGTTACTGAGTTGTTTACCTCCGTTTTTGTGGCAAACTTCCTCACAATATGTTCATATGCATATGTGTATAGATTTTCAACAATACTTACTAACTGCAGACAGTTTATTATCGTTGGAGTCTGCAGTGTGTGCAATTACATCACCTACTGCAGACTCTTGGACCACTCTACAGCACACTTTTACCACTAATAGCACTGAGAGCTTGACTTACTCTCTGTCAACAGCTCATGCACAGCAGGGATCACTTTGCATCACTTTAAAACATTTTTCCACAGCTCAAAAGACATTAAAAAAGGGGGTGACTGGAGTGTGTTGTTGAACTTTAATGCAATATATTCCGGAGATACTGAAAATTAAAAGGGAAATTATTTGATTTGTCTTCACTCGGTAGACGTGGACGCGTGACATTCTGTCCCAAATATCCACCACCATCCACAGCAAGGCTCACAGTATGGTGCAGTGTGATTTGTGTGACAGTAGTGGAGTCTGCTGCCCCCGAGACCGGGATAAGAAGATGAAGATGAATTAATGTTTTTTTTTTTTTACTGAAAGAAAAGGATGAATATCATCTCATTATGTCATTTTAACAGCCATAAAATGATTTAAATAAAGTCTCCATCAGCACAACCACAATCATAGCACATGATTGTTACAGGAACTAAATCACAAAAACCTCACTGTCAAAAACAAAGTATCTCTCTCTGTTTGAGTCTGTGTTTTTCCAGAGAGTCATAATTATCAGGCAACTTCTACCATATTTTTCTTGTTTTGAAGACCTTTTGACTTATTTTATATCATGTCATATCAAGTCCCAAGGAGTCAGAGTCAACAGATATGAACATCACACCCAACACTGCACTAATGACCAGGTTATAAAACATCTGTGGATGTAAACAAACCAACAGCAGCTCCTCAGCCTATGGAACAACTTTCCAAATTTAGATTCTCGGCACATAAGCAACAAGAGTGTGTCTGAGGTGACAACTAGTGTTAGTGGATGAAGCCGACCAGCACTTCAATTCATCCAGAATGAAGCAGGGATTCCTTTGTTATCTCTACCTGGTGCTTGACCTTTGCAGACTTGCGGGGGGCTGGAGCTCACAATGGGTCTGAGACAGAGTAAACAGTCTGCTGGTCTCTGACTGGGCTCCCACATTAGAACACTAACACACATACATCTGCCAGCAGCCAACGGTTCACAATAAAAACATTGGTGGTGGCCTAGCGGTTAAGGAAACGGACTTGGGTTCTAATCCATCTCAGCACCGTCACTACCCACATAATTTCCACTGGGCTCACAGTATGGTGCAGAGTGATTTGGGAGGCAGTCGTGGAGAGTGCTGCCCCTGTAACCTGGTAACAGGTAAGATTTCTGCGGATAAAAACAAGATTTTTGCCTCTAATATTTAGTTATTTATGTGCGAGTGAAAGCATAACAGAGAGCACACATTTTCTGACCTTAATAAACCCAAGACTGTTGAAGTCAAAAGGAAGCCATACATCAAGCTTGTGCAGGAAAAAGATGCCGTTCTTTGAGCCAGACGTCATCTGAAGTGAAGCCCCAGACAATGGAAATCTGCTCTGCTGCCAGTTCACTCCCCGTCTTAGCCTGTGAATTTGGAAGGAAACTGCCAGCACTCCAGATTATCAAGTTTAAAAGATTATGCATCTGTTCTATGAAAGATTTTAAAAACATCTATTAATGATATGGTGACACATCAGTTGTTGGGGCACTAGGTGGCGTGACTGAGGGGTGGTTGAGCCTTCACAATAGACAATTTATCAGTAATAGAAATAAATAGTTAAAACTTTATTTTTGGTAGAGTTCATGATCTTCATTAAGTTCATGATCTTGAACTGCTACAGGCCTAGGCTGCTGGGGGAGCTGCCAAGACAACACCAGCATCCAAACTTATTGGTTGTTAATAATATAATTCTTCTTCTTTTTTCAGCAAGTCAACAATTTCCATCTCTCCCCTGTGTCATCTACTGTGCTCCAACTACCTCCCTGTCCTCCCTCACTGCATCCATCAATCTCCTCTTCGTCTCCTACCTGGTAGCTCCATCTCTAGGATCATTCTTTTACCATCCTCTGTCCCTCCTCTGAACATGTCCAAACCATCTCAATCTGTCTTCTCTATCTTTTTCTCCAAACCGTCCTGTCTGTGTTGTCCCTCTAATCACCTCATTCCTTATCCTGTCCATCCTTGTCTCTCCTAAAGAGAACCTCAGAATCTTTAACTCCTCCACCTCCAGCTCAGCAGGTTGTTAAAAATATAATACAACAATTTGACAGGAAATAATATTGGAATCATCAAAAAGACTACTCATTAACAAAATCATTGTTACCATTGGACCTAATAACCAAATCACAAAGACCTACACATTTGTAATGAATTCCCTGAAGTACGGCACCTGGTGCTGCATCAGTTGTCTAAAACTTCCTGGCATGATTTATTATCTAAATTCCAGATTGTATAAAATTAGAAGTTTCATTGAGGCCTGAAATATTCTTTAGTGGTCAAACCGTTCTCAAAGTTGAGTCACGGAGAGTGGCAGATTCTTGAAGTCTTTCTCAGTAATGATTTACCAAAGCTCCTGTCCTTCATTTTCTGTCTCTGCTGTTTTTGGATCATTATATGAGTTTGGTTTTCGGGAGGTTACATTTGCGATGGTGTGGCAGGTATGAGTGAAAGCCCATCTGTTTCTGCTGTTAAATATTTCATCTGCATGTGTGTGTGTGTGTGTGTGTATACTGAATAGTGATGCAAAAATTGGGAAAAATCACTACAGCTCATGCATATAAAAACAAGGAGCATAGAACCAGTGGTAAATATGTCATAAAGCCAATCTGGAATCTGGTTATGTAACACTAGTATTGTTAAACCAATGGGAATGTTGCCGTATGAGATCATATCAACCGGCCAATCAAACTGTCAACAAGAGATTATTACTGATTTGCACTGCTGCTGTGTTTTACCAGAACCATGAGTGCACAATGGATTCACATTCTTTATGTGAAGAATTTGTGACATTTGAATTCTCCTTTGGCGGCGAAAACAGACACCAGTTAGATCCACGACAGTCTCTAAGACCGTCTGAAATGTGGTGTTGTCTACTCCACACCGTCTGTGTCTGTGGCCCAGTGTACAACCATGGCCCAGATACACTTATTTCAGGCCCGGTACGAACAAACGGCAACAAGCTGGATGAGGTCCTCACCAGAGAAAAAGTACTTCATAGCTCTTAAACCGCAGCCGCACAAAGACTTTATCATTAGAAACGTTGGCACAAACTCTAGGGCAGTGGTGGCCTAGCAGTTGAGGAACCAGACTTTGGTTCAGAGGGTTCAGGGTACGAATCCACAAGCTGCCAGGTTATCACCAAGGTCCACTGAGCATGGCACCGTCCACACACACTGTTCCCTGGGATGTAGAGTCCACATTTTGTTATGTCAGAATGACAATGAGTTTGCTTTTGTTAATAACAGAAAAACTGAAGCAGCACAAATGTTTTTTTTATTTACAGCCCAAATTGGCAAATAGGAAGCCCAAAGCGAAACAGACTGTGGTGCTTGTTTTTTTTGCGGAGCTAGAGGACTAGCTTCCCACTGGTCCCAGTCATCCAACCCGGCCTCCCTCATTCCTAACTGATAACAATATACAGTAGTTAGAGCAAAGGTGGACAAACGTTTTGACTCATGGGACACAAGGGGTCCCAGAATTGGACACGAGGGTGAGTCAAGAGCAGAAAGATGGAGTGTAGTTTGTTGAGCTAAGACAAATGGCACGTAAAAGTGATCTATAAAACTTCAAATGCTAAATTTCTAATAGCCTTTCTGATGTCATCAATCAAATTTTATTTATATAGCCCACATTTACAAATCAGATTTGTCACATGGGGCTTGTAGGGTTGGTAACATCCTCTGTCCTGAGACCCTCAGTCAGGGTAAGACAAAAATACAGAGGGAAAAAAAACCCTTTTAACAGGGAAAAGCAAACTGGTAGAAACCTTAGGGAGAACCACAGGTGAGGGATCCACTCCCTGGACGGACAGACAGTGTAACAGATGTTACCAGAGCATAAAAATACAGTGGTGCCTCAGCTTTGGAACTTAATCCGTTCCAGGTTGATGTTCGAGGTCTGATTTGGTCGAGGTCTGAATTAATTTTTCCCATAAGAAATAATTCAATAAAAAGCCGCGCTGGTCGTAGGACCGTTCGTGTTGAATTCTGAACGAGAGAGAACGCACGTGGTTTGGCTTGACTCGCCAAGCGTGGCATATATCTAACAAGTCAAGTTCTTCCAGTAGGAAATCAAAGTTACAAAATGGCTTATAATGTCAGTAGCGACATGGGTTTTGATGCTGGACATCCTAGTCCTGGTTCGTCCTAGTCCTGGTCGCCCTGGTTGTCTTAGTCCATATGTACAATGTCATCTACTGGGGAAGAATTTAATTTAGACAGGGGCTACACTAAAAAGCTCCATGGGCTGCATCTTAGTTTGCACATGTTTAAGTTGGCGGCACTGCTGGCATCATTATTTCTGAATGAATCTGTGTTTTGGACAAAGAGTCTTTTTGAATGCAGTAACTTTAAGTGTTTTTCCATTATACCCAGGATGTGGAAGACATGGCTGCGACCGGCGAGGCAGGAGAACTCATTGTCATTCCCCTCTTTTTAAATCATTTTCTGCAGACAATTAATCAGTGAGCAATAGCAGAAGCCTGGCAATGACATTTCACCCAGCTGTCAGTATTTCAGTATCAGCTCAGCAGATATAAACAAAATGTCCACCTGTGTAATTGTCATCAGAAACTGACGAGTACGTATCCGTGTACGTGAAGAGAGTCACCTACGAAAATCATGTTTAACACGTCGACCGTGTTACGTCACATCATTAGTCGTTGCCTTCAGGTGAATTAATTTCAGAGTCAACCAGACTCTTATCATTTCCTTCCTTTGGCCTCTTTCAATGTTTCCTGTTTCAAATTGAATTCTGCAATAGTAGCACAGAGTCTGGGACCAGAGAAACAAACAATGCCATAAATTCAGACAGCCTTGAGGGATTACTTCTTCAGTGGAAAGAACGCGGCTCCAGAACCTTATTAAATGTCTCTGAGCCACGACTGCTTTCAACTAAACATGCATTTAATTAACATTTAAACGAGGGTAAACTGACACAGTCAACACAGTGAGGGGACTGGCATGAACTGTTGCCGATTAGACGAGGAGAATGGCAAAATTACTCTCAGTGATACGTTTTGAAGCACCCAGGACAGTGCAGCTGCTTCCTCTTCCAAGGCAGCTCCGTCAGAAGATTCTTGATCTGAGGAGGGTAGGATTAAGAGGGATTAGGGGTGAAGAGGAGTGCAAGACGGGTGGTGTTCATTTCACCACAGTCACGTTTTGACCCAGGCGAGGCCTTTCATCTGACAATAATAAAACTCCGCCGCAGATCGTTGAGTGAAGGTATGTGAGTACATCAGATGCTGACGTTGTAGCAGGTGGAGACTCGTAAAGACACAGGATTCATTAGGAAACGCTTCACTGAGTTGGAAGAGCTGTCGACCCGACTTATACCCCAGAGATTCTCCACTGAAAACATTTTCCCTGGCAATCCAAGGAAACCCAGAGAGTAATTACAAGGACAAAGTCCAGGTGGGAATTCATTTACAGGTGATGGTTTGGAAAATCAATGATGGACAACATTTTTTTTTCGATGGTTTGGTGAAAGAAATCGATTGGTTTTCCCAGGTTTCTGTCCATTTGTCATCATTGTCATTGACAAGAGGGGACTGATGTTGGACATGATGCTTCTCCTGAACCAGAAACAGTGCATTCTGCCTCAATCCTTTAGTTACCAGTACAATCTCACTACTTCGACAATTAATAATTAACCACCTAGGTGCTGAGGTGACCGTCATAGCATGTACTTTTCCTTTGACAGATTGAGGACATGGGGAGGTTATTTTTCCCCCTTCAAAACCATTGGTTGTCCACTTTTGGAAATCATACCAAACTATATTCCTACGACATTCCAAAGACTTTTATCAATTCATCTTCATCTGCTTATCCATCACCAATCCACGGGCAGCCGGCACCACCCAAATCACACAGCTCCACACTATGAGCCCCCCCATCGGTGGTGAGCCCACTGGAGGCTATTTTTTATTTTAAATTCTGGCAATTGGTGGATTTGAACCTGAACCCCTGGGGACCTAAGTCCACTTCCTTAACCACTAGGCCACCACTGCAGCCCTTTCCAAAGACTTAATTCTGAAATATGCATTTGTTAAAAGGACACTTTTGTTTTGGAATGTCAGAAGTAAAGTGTCTTGTACTTCATCACACGGTGACGGCAAGATAAAGGGTGTGAGTGCGAAGGAGCAGGAAGCTTTTCTCTGGTTATGACAAATGTGACGTGGTTGAAACTCAGACGATTGTTTTCTCTGTGGAGTGAACTGGAACGTTTCCAACAGACACACAGTGATAAGAAATCCCAAAGAAATCCTGCTTACAATAACAATAATTGGTATGATTGTAATGTGAGAAACAACACACATTTAGACCTTTATATAGATGTTTGCTACAGTGTCAGAAGGCAGGGACGGACTAATGTTTCCCTTATAGAGACACAGTATTTCCTGTTTTTCAAATCACAGACCCTGTCTTCCATAACCTCTTCATACGGTAACTGTATCTGACATTCTGTTAAATTAACACCACAGGGAACATAAATATTCATGTTCCAGGGCTGATCTCCATGTCAAACTTCACAGAGCCAATGTTTACGCTACAGTTTCCACCTGGAATTTGTGAGTGAGTGTACTTTCCCCCGCGGGGGAGTTATCATCACCTCCTGACTCTACGTCGAACAGACCATGACTCGTGAGGTCAGATTTTCAGGATTAACGCCGTACAGTATATTTTCAATATTTACACAATAATATGTTCCATATGAGAAAGCTGACGGGTTGATATCCATTTTAATATTCAATGTTAACCTTTATTATAAAGTAACCCCACCTGAGAATTTCTCAATATCACACTAAAATACATAGAATCTGAAAATGATTTGTCATGTTTTGCAGTAAATTCAACTTCGAAATGTTCCAATTTAAGTCATGCCGTCATCCCTTATGTTGTTGAGCAGTTGAGGCACGTGTATGGAGACTGGGTTGATGCATCAGGCAAATTTGCTCCTCCTTTCCTAAGAAATTACAATCATCTACACAAACACTGACACCTTCAGTCCTGAATCATCAACACAAGGGTTTTCCTAATACGTAGACCCAATAAAATCCCTACTTAAATAATATTTATTCATCTTCATCCTCTTATTCATTACAGAGTACAGGATCAGCAGTCTCCACCACTGCCACCCAAATCACACTGCTCCATACTTTGAGCCTTCCTCTGGGTGGTGAGCCCACTGGAAGTTGTGATGGTCTGGGTCTGGATGGTGATATTCTTAGAGCATCACAGTGGCAACGTGGCAGCAGGTGGATTCGAACTGGAAACCTTGTGAATCCAAGTCTGCTCCCTCAACCACTGGGACACTGCTGCTGCCCTCTATATGAATTAATGTAATTTAAAATAACAAATATACGGCATGTTTACTGTGTTGACTTTACCCTCATAATTGCCTTTTTTTTATTTTCAGCTCTATCATTGATGTGAGCGCCCCCTACTGTCCTAAACCCACTAGTGTTTTGTGATGACACCATCATCTCAGTCACCATTTGGTGTTTACTGAACCCATGTAATATATTGTCATTTCTTAGTGCAGTAGCAGTAGTAGTGGGTGGTGAAGTTATGTGGGTCAGGACAATGATACATTACATATTTACAGTATATACTTCAAGCTAGAACACAGGTTTTAGTTGGACTGGTTTTGTGACATTTTTTTTCCAAAGAAAACAATATCAGGCTGTCGACCCATTATTCTCTAATGGATGAAAGTGAAGGAATGGAGGTGGAATAATATGAAGAAAATGAGCAGCCTGTAAAAAGAGAACTTCCTAGGGTTGGTTGCTAGTAGGTGGCTCCATGCCATGCACTCCCTCTACTACTACATCATGAGATTAAAGGAGAGAAAGAGGTGGACCTCAGGCTGATGACCCTGCCAACAGCACAAAGACTCCTGGTCATCCCCACCATGGGCTTTCATCTCACACAGACATGTTTACAGTGTTTCCTTTGACAGTTTAGCTGAGCCTCATTAGTGTTCTTTTAATAGTCATCATATGGCTGATCCTGGTACAGTTGATGTTACTGTATATAGACGTCTGTAATAACATGACAATTGGCACTACTTATGTAAAGCTGTGTTCAAGTCCCTCATGAGAAACCACAAAAGTTTGACTCATATTGTGTTGTTTGATGAATGTATTTGAAGTCACATGTGCTTGTTTTAGGCCCATAGGCTAAACTGACCTATAATGCAATTATATTTGGCCCATGAGATCATGTTAAATCTTCCATTCATCCATGCATTTTCATCCGTCACTGGTTGTGGGGGCAGCAGTCTTCACAACTGCCAACCAAATCACATTGCACTGTACCGCACTTTCCTGTAGGTGGTGAGCCCACTGGAATTGGACCCTGGAGTTTCCCACCAAAGACAGAGACATTGCCGCTGGGCCTGTGCTGTGTTATAAGACACAATGTATATGTTTTGGTTGTTCCAGATTCAATATGTTAGCTACAACATAGCAGCCAACATTCGTTATCATATGCAAAAAAATCTATAAGATCTGGACGGAGAGAAAAAAAAGAAAAGAAAACTTTAAATTATCAAATAAAGACGTTATTGTTTTAACTGGTGTTAACAGACAAAACCTGACAAGAGCCAAGCCTGTGGTCACTCTGGGAATTGAACCCAGGCTGTCTGCTGTCTTGTGTCCCTGACGAAAAACTTTTTTTATTTTATTTTTCAATAAACATTAAGATGGATAGCACCTCTGACCAACCTAACTTCCAGTGGGCTCATCACCTACAGGAAGGCTCACAGTATGGAGCAGTGTGATTTGGGTGGCAGTCATGGAGACTGCAAACGACCTGGTGACAGACAGACAGACAGATAGATAGATAGATAGATAGATGTGTATCTGGACACTGCCTGACCGTTGCGGTCCTCTCAGGTTGCCCTCTAAAATGACCTTCAACAGAGGAAAACAAGCCCCTCTTTATAATCCCTGGGTCAACACTAATTTTCATAATCTATTTGCACAGGATAACGCCAATAAAGACTTTATGAACACTGAGCAAACGCAAGGCAAAAGTGTTTGTGTGCTTTCATATTGCCAAGTCTGGTTTAAATTATAATCTCACTGATCAAACCATATCTTCCTGTGCTGAATCACATGACAGTCATTCCTTTATTTATAGCACAGCTCTCCCACAGTTTGTGGCCTGGCACATTGGTTCAACATCATCAGTAACATTACGCATCTCTTCAGGATTGTTGAACTTGTTTGTGTCTTGAAAATGAATTCCTCAGAAGCGTCACTGAATCTTCCTCTCTGTTTGGACTTCATAAGTATTTACATTCAGTATGTGAACTTACAGACCTGGACAGATCTGGACTGCAGGCAGGTCAGTAAAACTGTCTGTCAGGCATCTGAATCTGATTTAATGTAATGTCTTGTATCCTTGATTATTTACTGCCAATTAACCTGTTTTTGTTTCATGGAAATAACCCCGAATTCTTTGATCTGCCTGAAAACGTTTTGCTGAAAAATATAATAACCATCAAGTTTTGTGAAAGAAATCAAATTTGTCTGGCTCTCATGCAAACTTGTATCTCTTTAATACATTCTTCTAAAGAATGATAATCTCATTTCTCCCTGTGTGTTTGCAGGTCTTTGCGCATAATCTACAGAGATTGATATTCTGCTGTCATAATCAAAGTCTTCAAAATCCACTTTGCTTTCTGTGTTTGATTTTCTCCTCACAAAATTGTCACATTTCTCAAGCTGATTAAATTAAACATGGAAGTGCTGAGCTCTCCTGAACCATTTGATCCATTTTAAATTCAAACATTTTTTTATCATACTTTAATTGAGTAAATATTTAGAACGGTATTGCATAGTAAATATTGGCCTCTATTCTTTTTTGAAACACAAAAAATAATTTACCATTAAAACATACAATAGGTCTGACTCATCAGTCACTGGTGCTGAAGGTTTTCCCTGTGACTTATCTCAGACATTTGAATAGTTTATCTTTTCATCATAAAAACATTTTTCACATGAAAGTGAAATGTGTTTTTTTGGATAACAAACAAGCTATAGTACTATTTCATTAAGAAGTGGCAATAAATTACATGGGTTCAGTAAAATTAAAAACTGATGTGTCTAGGCCAGTAGGGGGCGCTCACATCAATGACAGAGACAAAATAAAGGAAATTATGAGGGTAAAGTCAACACAGTAAACATTCTGCATATTTACTATTTTAAAATACAACTTTATCTAGAGGGCAGCAGCGGTGGCCTAGCGGTTAAGGTAGAAGACTAGGGTCTGCATGGCTTAAGGTTTAAATCCACCAACTGCCAGGTTGCTCCTGAGCTGCTCTGAGCAAAGCACCATCCAGACCCACATCACTTCCAGCAGGCTCACCACCTACAAAAGGCTAACAGTATGGTGCAGTGTGATTTGGGTGGCAGTTGTGGAGACTTATGAATAAATAAGTTACATATAATTTATATAAAAATATTGATGTCTGTGTTCTAACTTCTTATAATCTACCTTTGTGATCCTATAGAACCTCTGAGAGGTTTGGTTATCATTATTACCAAAAGAGAGAAAATCAGAGACTCTTTGGCCTCCAAAAATTTAAAAGTAATAAATTAAAGTAAAATACCAGGCCATATATCCAGTAGTGAGACCATGAGGTTACACTAAAACTGACATCCACTTCAAATAAACAGACTCCTTCATACAAAACCCTCATTTTTCTACCTCATCAACTTGAACCTGTTGAACAGACAACTATGGGTCAAATGTTGGGACACACTATGTGGGTCAGATGGTATGTACCCACATTTAACAGTCAACAACTTACCACACTATTCCAAAAGGTCCGAACCCGCAGTGCGCGCCCGCCCACCATACACACACTGTCTAAAAATGACATACAGTTTTCAGTTTTGTCATTTGTGCCAAAGATAAATGGAAGGAGAAAATCAGACTATGACCCTAAAACCAAGAAAAACAGTCTCATTCTGAGGACTCAATTTAGTTTTCAATATCTGCAAGAACAGCACGCTAATAAAATGAGTTTGAGGCTAGACATAAAACGAATACAAAGAAAAATCCAATATTCATTTAAGTCGTTCTAATTACAAAGATGGGTTTGGAGTAACGCCTTTGCGAGAGGATATAAATCTAGTATCTGTGATCCTCTTCTCATCAGGTGAAACTCATTGACTTGTCACACCATACTTCCTTCTTCTCAAGCTCAGCACCACCAGCCACCTGCTGGGTAGGGAGGGTGGAGTCAGCGGATGGGGTATGGGGGTGTTGGTGGTAAAGAATCTGTTTCTGTCAGCATGTCTGAAGGCTGCTCAGAAGGGAATAAACAAAGGATAAATAGAAAATCCTGAGCTACAATATGAACTGGTCAATTGGTAGTTTCAACATTAAAGAAAACCTTGTTAAATTACCTTAAATTGACAGCTTGTTTGGTTGCAGAGGATGACTGACTAAAAGCTTTCATGGGGATAGTTGCCATGGAAACCTTTCACATAAAGCAGAAGTGCCTGCCTCTTTAAAAAGCCCTGAAACCAAACGGGGAGTTTCAACTTCCTGGATCTTTGTTATTTGATCTTATCCACAGAGTGCGGTCACAATATCTGAGGTTTGAAGCTTTCTAAATAACATTTTCATTTCAAATAGTTCTTGCTGCTTATCTGTTTGAGTGTTGACAATATGATTAATCAGACATAGCCAGGGACGTGTATTTCTAAATGAATTTGCTTCAATGACTAAAGGTAACTCAGGTTGTGTCTGAACGTTGAGCAGACACACAGGTAGAAATGTGTTATTTCTAAGATCTGAGGCAGGAGTGGACGTGTCGGGACTTAGCTGGATGTTTTAGGAATAGCAGCTGCTGTGTAAGTTAAGCTTCAGAAATGTGATTAATGCATTTTAATAATGCTAAATAACAATGTTAAAATGAAGCAAGTTCTTCATAGGGATGGCCGATAATATCTGTAAACCGATACTATCGGCCCGATATCAGCAATCTGATATCGAAACGTGTCGGTATTGGTTTCTCCACCCAAAATCTGATGCTGCAAAGCTGCGACCTCCGCGCTGGAGTACTGGCACTCTAACCGGCATGTGATATACAGTATGTCATCAAACCACACTTAAAGGCACAACAACGATGCTCGATGCTACAGCAAATGTCCGTGGTCTGGAGTTTTGTGTGGTTAGAAAACTGTAATTCTTAATGACTGCAAGGAGCTGTGATGTCATGTGAGGGTGGGGGGGCAGGATTCTAGATGGAAATTGTTGACTTAGTGCTGTGGCAACCCCTGAAAAAAAGGGACAAGGTGAAAGAAAAAGAAAAATAAGAAGATAAAAAATATTGTGTGCAATTAAAATAACTGGGCCACAAGTTATTTTTAATAATTCTAATATTTTACTTTCTAGATAATGGAGCCAGTGCAATTCCTTGAAAGTTCAGAAGGTCAGATGGAGGATCATGTCTCAAAGTCCCTTAAAGTCTCCACTTACATTCCTCCACCACTGAGGGAAGGGGAACTTTTCCACGTCTTCATTAGCTACAGCACAACTGACTACCTGTGGACACACGACATTATCGACGAGCTGGAGAATCACGGTCTGCAGGTCTGCTACCACCAGCGAGACTTCACCCCTGGACGCACCATTCTGGAGAACATGTCCGAGTGCATTCAGGAGAGCCAGAAGGTACTGCTGGTTCTCAGCCAAGAGTTTTTGAAAAGCCGTTGGTGTCTCTTGGAGGCCAACATGTCTTTGTTCAGAGACTGCTTAGAGAGGAAACCCATCATCCCAGTGCTCCTACAACAAGATGTATCAGTTCCACTCCATCTCTGCCACCTCACCTACCTGGAAGCCAACGACCCGGATTTGATAAATAAGATCCTGAAGGTTATTTGCACCCCCAATCACCAGCTTCACGGGTCTACTGTAGTACCTTTTCAGCCGCCCTCTATCTACAACGGGAAGGCACTGCAGCCGTTGACTGCTGTCAATGATGAGGCGCTGAACAGATGGGATTCTGGTCTGTTCAACGAGGTGGAGGTACCCGACCAACTGCGGCTCATTATTGAAGACAAGGAGAAATACAAGAGAGCTATGCAGATTATTAACAGTGTTTCTCAGAATAAAGTGTGGCTGCGTCCAGTTTGGCTTAGAACTCTGGTCTACGTCGCTGGCGTCATAGCAACTTTGGGCGTGATGGGGCTTTCTCTATATCTCACAATATTTACTTTAACACACAATCTTTTAAGTGAGTTTAATAAAGGGCTTGTTGTTATCGGTTTCATCTGTGTTCCAGCAGGACTCTTGTTCCAGATCTCTCTCTGGCATAAGGACGATGAAAAGTTCATCGTGAGGGAATTGCAGAAAGCTGTAGGGCAGGCAAATATTCTCCTCTGCGGGGAGAAGGTGCTTCTAGGATGCAAGTCCAATGATAAACTATATGTGGCGTACGTATCGCTGGAAAAGTGCAAGGAAGAATTTGCAGAAACATTTTCAGAAGAGGGAATGCACGTGCAGGAAATGTTTAGACGAGCCATGATCTTCTTCTCCTCAGGATACGCCTGCTGCCTCTCTAAGAGACACTTTCCTTTTCAGCCCCCGAGTTCCAACAGTCACCTGGAGGGTGGTGTGTGCTTCTGCCAGTACGTCTCTCAGCAGCTAAGCAGGGGAGAATGGAAATAGAAGTGGAGAAGATGTGGACAAAATAACTGGATGAACTTTACAAACAACAGGATTTTTGCAACAGGAAAATCCAGCCATGTGCAAATGTAAAGCCACAAAACTAAACGTTTAGAAAGGTCTGCTATTTCACTGAATTCTATGGTAAATGTAGGGCTCCAAAATGTCACTTCATAATTTCACAAATGTTGATTTTAGTCAATAGTTGTAGCAAAAGAAGAAGCATGTGACAGAATCCAAGCACAGTAGTGGATAACTAATGAAGGGGAGATGAACTGTCACTAGTTAGGCTTGTCAGAAAATACATGACAACAGGGTTGAGTTCAAGGACAGTTAACACTGATCTGCAGAGGAGAGAAGGTGAGAGAACAAAAATGAAGAAAGTCGGCCACACCCAAAAGGGAAAACAAAACAAGAGACAATGAGATGACTTCAGAAGTCACAACTAATTGTTCCTCAATCACCTAATTGTAATCTTAAAATTATGTAGAGAATATTATAGAGGTGTCTTGACCAAACAATACCCTGTTTAACACGGTCACCTCACCGCAGTTACTGGTGATCAAAGTTTATACCATGCTTTCCATACGTGCAGTCATGTTATTTTGTCCAACGTCCAGGTGTCCTTAACACAGATTGTGTCTTTATAGTATTTAAATAGTATTTTTCCTGTAACATTATCCAGAAATGAGATCACAAAAAGCTTACATTTTCTGTGTAGTTTTACTCACATAAAAAAGACTGTGAGTAAGACGTTGAACAGTGATATGTTTACTGTAATAACATTACACATATTTTGCCAAAACAATTACTGCATAAATTATATTGAAAGTTTTGCTTTGAGTGTTTTTATGCACTTCCCTGCGATATTTACCCAATGCAGTCAGTAGTTGATCATTCTAAAGTGTGAATGTAAAAACAGAAGCTCAATAAATCACAAAACAATAAAGAAAATCAAGCAACTTATGACAAAACTATGGAGCGTGAACAGAAAAAAATGATTTTTTTGTCTGAATCAAAAAGGTAGCATCCATGAAAAAAACGCTTTCTAAATTCCTTATATCTTACGTCTGGTGAAGACAAAAAAATGGTATAAATGGTGCTCAAGAGGGTTGATTTTGTTTTTACTATATAATAACAGGGCAAACACAAAAAATTAGGAAAAAAATGTTAAATCCTCTTATCCTATCCATCAAATTCCCATTTTTGAATGAGCAACAGTACAGACTTCCTGACCAACTTGAAAGTCAACCATGGGCATCACTATACTGATACCCATGGACCCATTTTATATTGAAGACATATTATTTATACAACGTCCATGTTGCTGAGAGCATAATATTTCTTATTCGAGACTACTGTGAAACAAATTCAAGTGAAGATTGACATAATAAATTTCAACTCCTGAGTTCAGCTCACCGTTCCCATATTCATGATAAAACCTGTACTGAGGTTCATTGGACGTCTGTCAGCACCTCCACACACTCATCCTCATGCTAATCATTTGAAGGTAACAGAAAGAATGAGTGGAATCTCTGAGAGGAAGAAATCAGGGTGGATCATGCAAGTGATAAGGAGATCTAGAACTAAAACAAACCCCTGACACTGGAGGCATTCACTTGGCATTTAAACGTGCACTAGTTAAATATATGACTATTAGATTCACATTAATTAAGTATATACATTTAGTA
>JAFBJS010031350.1:10782-35350 GCA_016785265.1 Paraplagusia blochii
AGAAAAGGAAAAACGAGAAAAAAAAAAAAAAAAAAAAAAAAAAACATAGACATGGTCCTACATGAATTATTAAAGGCTGTGCTGCTAATTTACGTAATGAATGAAGAAGAGTCCAGTGGGGAGCATTTCAATAATGGAGCGCTCTTAGTAGTGTTTTAATAAGGATGGCACACACTGATTGGGTAATTACATCTCAGCTCTCTGCTGCGTTCACTGCTGCTGCGGTAGCTTCACTCACAGGACGAGGGAAGAGGAAGAGGAAGGAGGGTTGAAGAGGAGGACGTATGGTTTCCAGCACCATATGTTGGCTTTTATAATATTTGGAAAACAAAAACAAACATTTAGATAAAAGGCTCCAGTTCAGTGTTTGTCTGATGTTATTTGTCTTTATTTCATTCATTGGTCTAATGAAAAAAAAAAATATAAAAATATATATAAAAAAAATGATCAGAAAGTTTCTTTAATTGTCTTAGTGAAACCTGACTATTAATAATTTACTTTGCGTTGTCAGCATTATCGTTATTACCAGGGATGTACAAAATACGACAAAAATTTAAATTGTTAAAAAAAAAAAAAAGCAGCAAAATTTAGCGAAGTTTACAAAGCTATACATGAAATTTCAGTAAAAAAAAAAAAAAGAAGAAACATAACATTTTGTTAGTTCTTAGGGACCATGTGTTAAACTCAAGGCCCGGGGGCCAAATGTGGTGCGCCGACTTGTTTTTTCTGGCCTGTTGGGGCTTATAAACTATTTTATATAGTTTTTATGTCTATGCAGCAAATCCTTTTATCCTGATATATTCATAAATGTTTTATAATCTAGTGTAGTGTATTTGTTAGTTAAATAACTAATTAACTCCACATGTATGGATAGAAAACGGAGCAGTTACATCTCTACAGTCTTCCATTCACAACCAGAACTGTATTGTCGACGGCGCCCCCCCTGGTAAAAATGAGTTCAACATCACTGCTTTAGGGAATTAAAGTTTGTAGGTCAGGGAAACAGATTCACATTGTGCTGGAAAACATTTTCCTTTAACTCTTTTGTCCTCCTGCTCTGCTCCCCTTGTCCCTCTCAGTTGTGTGTTTGTGTTGAATTAATGTGCTAATTACAATATCCTTGAGCTACAAACATGGAGGCCGGCAGAAAAATAAAAACAGCCAGTGAGCAACAGCTCGGGGATTCGGCGACATCTCTGTACGTCCCTTTAATTGACACATTTGCATCCCTTATGAATAATTTACCTCCTCCGACGATGAAGACTGCGCGGCAGCAGCGATGCGTATCGTTCAGTGCTGTGCGGCCAATGGTGGTTTGGGGTTTTGATTGCATTACTGACTTAATTGCATCATTTTTCCCCAACTAATCTGTAAAAAACCCTCGTTTATCCTTTTCTGTTTAAAGAGTTTGTTTAAAAAAAAAAAGTATGTTTCCTTTTTTAACTTATAAAATAAATATCTGGGAGAAAGATGTCAGTAAACAACATCTTTAGAACATATTATAGTATATAATAACAGATTAGGACTTAGTCAAGATGAAGTTGGCAGCTGTACGCAACATTCATGGAATTTGAGAAATTAGTACTAAAAATAAATACTTAAACATTTCTTTAAACCAGTATTTTATGTCACACATTGTCATGTAGTATTTTAGATGGTATTTACCAAAAGAAAATTCCAAACTCACTTTTTTATCCGTTTACACTTACCTACTTGCAATTTAGCAATACCCTGTATATTAAAAGCTATAACTAAAATTAAAAAAAAAGAAAAAAAAGAAAAAGAAAATAAGCTTGTTAAAGTGACTAACAATACTGTCTCATGCTTTCTGATGGACTTCTTAACACAGGTCAACAACCTGGTACCAGGGGTCACCTGGTAGCACCCCCCAAGAGAGTAAGAAAATTTTCTGTGCTCTTTGAGCAGAAGTTAAACTTACCATGATATTGTCATTGGTGCAATCATGATGGTCAGATGAGTGGTCACTGTTGTCTGTCCCAGAATCTTTTATTATTGCATTGTTTGTAAAGTCAAACAATTGTCCTGGGAGTGGCTCTCAGTTTCACAAATGTTGGTGGTCCATGGTGTGGCAGTATTTTCATAATTCAATAATTGTATCATTCATTCATCTTCATCCTCTTATCAGTTGCTGGGTGTCAGTTGCAGCAGTCTCCACAACTGACACCCACATCACACTGCTCCACACTGTGAGCCTTCCTGTGGGTGGTGAGCGCCACAGTTTGGACAATGTTATTATCAGTTCACCTTAGAAGCATTCTTGCAGCTGGTGGATTAGAACCTAAAGCCTTGTGGACCCAAATCTGCTTCTTTCTATTATATAATATATTTATATTATCAAATAAATGTGACGTAAGCTCCTGTTTTATTCTTGAAGCTGAACAGATACAGTCAACGCTTCCTCCTGATTTCGTCTGTTAAAATTGCCTCCAAACTGCTGACATGGTGGAGATATTAAAATAAATCGCAATCCCCGAGAGAAACGAGACACTGAGCTGCTGCAGGAAAACACACAACGCTGGCTGTCGCACAGCTGGTCATGGTGAAAAGCCGTTAGAGTGTTGGATTGCCAGATAAGCACCGGTACAAGTATTTAATGAAGTGTCAGTGACGATACTGGTATCGCTACATCTCTAGTTCTCACATCCACTGTTTTTTTGTCTGAGTAACAAACCGCCTCGGTAAATCCTGACTCCGCAGAACTTTGTAAAAGTAGTTAACAATTCCAAACACATCTGAATGTGAAGTGATTACACACTTGTCCAAACAAACCTGTGGCTGTTGTATTACAGTAAAAGCCTCCTCGGTGTTACACATCCTGATCTGAATGTTTTTTGTTTTTTTTTATATCTCCTCCTAAAGTATCAATGATTCCACTTTCCACCCTTGTCCCCTCACTCCCTCTTTCTTCATTCTTGGAGGTAGTGATGCCTGGGATGTGGCTTGGCTCCACGGATGGAGATCACATTTCCTACACCCCACGAAAGCAAACACAGCTCATCGGCTGGTGTGTGTGCCGAACATCCCCGGAGTCCAACTGCTGCTCTGAAACCAATTTAGCAGCCAGTACTGGCAGCAGTAAAAAAAAAAAAAAAAAAAAAAAAAAAAAAAAAAAAGCGCTGCTCTCCCAGAGCGACATAGAGAGACAGAAGGCGGGTGGAGGAGTTGAGCGAGTTTTAAAAAAAAGAAAAAAACTGTACCAGAGGAAAAGAACGTTTGGGGAGAAGGTTCTTTTTTCTAAAATCATGCTCTGGAGCAGCGTTAAGGGGCCGCAGCATGTTTGGATTGGCATGGTGTCTGGAAGACAACAGGGGGAGGTGCAGCTGGAAGAGAATTATAAATAAACATTTCAACAGGGCTGTGGAGAAGTGTTGGCGGGACAAGGGCAGAACTCCGGCCTTGCCCACCTTCTCCGGTCTCCGTGGCACCGATACAGGTCGCAGAAAGGTACGAGAATGAAGGCTTCACTCCGACAACAGCGATTGTCAAAGAGTTTCAATGGAAGACAGACGCGTAAATGTCTCGTCATTGTGCGAATGAGATCCACACCACTGCACTCAACGAAATGTGACCGGCATCTAACCCGTCACCAAAGTGAACATGGGGCGGCTTTTAGCGCCGCAGAGCAGTGTGTGGGGCATGGTGCCATCCTCATTGCACCCGAGTGGTAACCTGGCAGCTGGTGGACACGAACCTGAAACCCCCTGGACTAAAGTCCAGTTCCATAACCATTAGTCCAACATTGTCCCAAACAACAAAGACTTCAAACAACCCCCCCGCCCCCTTAAAGTTAGAGAAGTTTGTGAACTAGCAACATTTGCTAATCAGAAAAGGGGCATGCACCAATAGCACATTGTTAGCTACAAGCTGGCAGCTAATACAGAAACGGTTTTATTATTAAATTACTGTTTTGGGTAACAATGCTATCCTAGTGCTTAAGGAAGCAGTCTTAGGTCCGACTCCACCAATTGCCAAGTTGCCACTGAGGTGCCCTGATCATAGCATTGTCCCAACCCACATAACTTCCAGTGGGGTCAAAGTATGGTGCAGTGGGCTTTGGGTGGCAATCGTGGAGACTGGTGTCCCACGACTGACATGGGACCCAATGAAGATGAATGAATAAATGGACCAACATACCTGTTTGGCTGACAATTACTTTTACAAATGAAGCGATGATCCCAAAGGGACTGAGATACAGAACTTTTTTTTTTTTTTTTTTTTGCATTCCTCGTTATGGACATTATTATACACATTAAGTTATGGATTTAACATATGCCTCTATCCTAAGTGACTTACAGATATTATCAAGCATGTGGTTCCTCTAGAAATTGAACCCAGGAAATTGACTCTACTACACTAGCACAGTGGTCCCCAACCACTGGGCCGGGGACCGGTACCGGTCTGTGGGTGAATTGGTGCTGGGCCACAGAGAAATAATGTTTCCTTTTGGCCCCATCTGGCTATTACTTCCACTTGATCCATACCCATATCAACAAAATAACTGACCAATAGAATGGCTAGGATTCCATCATCAATAATGCAACTATATTTGATTAGGAAATATTTTCTCAGTGAAGACAACAATAAACTCAAAATGATGCAGAGTCATTGATACAAGATTCTAACTTTTTATACCGGTCTGGTAACAGAAAGTTATAGGCTGGGTGCACTTGGGGAAGAAAAAAACAGTTAATTCAGGTAGGAAGATAAAAAAAAAACATTTGTCTGTGAACATAGTACGAGACATTTAACCGATCTGTGACACAAAACAGGTTGTGGAACATTGCACTAGAGGACCAAAGCACATTTGTTAGAGAACCAAATATTAATTCCATTTTATTTTTCCCTTTCAGCACTGACAAAATAAGTTCACAACGCAATAAATTAATTACTTAATATGGTGCAGTTAATACTGATTGATTGCAGGAAATTAGACGGATGATCAGAAATGCAAAAAAAAAAAAAAAAGAAAAAAGAAAAAAATCTGTCATCATCAATTTATTTTTATTCATTTCCTGCTGCTTACTGACAGTGAGATTGAAACAGTTGTGAAAGCGGCAGCACTTTCACAAGAAGCACCAGAGGCTCAGCATCCTTGACTCCGACTGAAGCTGTAAGAGAAAAGTGTTTCGACTACTAAACAAAAAAAAAAACATAAATAAAAATTACTTAATAAATTATTTCATCCAGACTTAATACGGTCGATCTGGATTTGGAATCTGGTCGTATCCTGGACTGAACCACCGACACTGATGCCAATGGGAGGTTTTGCTTACTGTAATGTTACAAAGTGTATCTGCATTTACTGCCCGCACCTGAATGTGACCGACACGCCTCACAAACACGAAAGTTCCTGCACGTGAACGCTGATTTTTACGACATTTCAGTGTCAGTTCTGCTCAGTCCAGTATAAACTCCACTCCCCACGTTGAGTTTTCCACCATATCAGGCCTCTCGCTGTACCCCCACCTCCTTCCACGCACTGTAACCCGGGTTCATGCTTGACGGACAGATCCCAAAGCACCGAGTCTTGGTTTCATGGTTACTTACTGCAGGCAGATTTTAATAGTTGGATTCTGGCACAGAGAGATGGTTGCTTTTGGCCCCGAGTCGTCCACATCTGTGCTCCCCGGGGGTTACTTCATGCGCCTTTGCTGAAACCTCTTTAAGAAAAATGGGATGTGGTGAAGTTATTTTAGCTGGATAAAAGAACAGTGTGGATGATCCTAAAAAGTAGGACTGGACCAAAGAACCAATGCCAAGGTTTTTAGAGAAACAAGTACGTACCTTAAAATCACACCATCGTTACAAGGTCAACATCAAGTTGAAAAAAAATGTTGACCGTCTAATAAAATGCTAGCTAAGGCAGCAGCGTAATAAATTAGCGTACAACTTGTATATTTTGTACAACAAAGGTGACCCAGAGGTTAAGGAACACACTTGGGTCACCATGGCTTAAGGTTCTAAACCCCCAGCTTCCAGGTTGCCACTGCGATGCTCTGATCATAGCACCGTCCCAACCCACATAAATTCCAGTGGGCTCATGCTATGGTGCGGTGTGATTTGGGTGGCAGTCGTGGAGACTGCTGCCCCTTTGACCCGGTAACAGACAAGTGGATGGAGACAAATGAATAAATGTATACTTATGTATTGTTGAAATGGATGTTGGAATACGACAAATAGGTTAACAGCACTAAAAGGACAAAGAAAAGCATTGATTTTCTGAAACTATCAAATCCCCAGGTTTTGATTGAAATATTTCAAACTACAACTAAATATAGCCAATATATAGGCCATATTTCTCCAAGAAGCCATAGGCCATTACAACGTCCAGTTGCTAACAACTAAACCCTATTTGGCCAATATATATGTTTTCCAAAAGTTGGATGGTGAGAAGTCTGCGATAGCACGTAAATTAAAGTGACACAATTGATCTTGTCTTTCTTTTGGGTTGTCCCTTATTTAGGGGTTGTCAAAGCAAAATCATCCCTTTCCATTTCATTCTGTTCTCTCTATCTTCTATTCTGACTCCAACTACCTCCATGTCCTCCCCCACTGCATCCATCAATCTGTCTCCTACCTGGTAGCTCCATCTCTAGGATCATTCTTCTACCGATCTCTCCTCTGAACATGTCCAAACCATCTCAATATGTCTTCTCTAGCTTTTACCCCAAACCTTCCTGTCTGTGTTGTCCCTCTAATCACCTCATTCCTGATCCTGTCCATCCTTGTCCCTCCTAAAGAGAATCCCAGTTTAAGTCCTCCACACCTGCCAAAGCTGTGTTGGGAAAAAAAAAAAAAAAACCCACACACACCTCAATGTTAAGCTAAAGTTTCATTATTATTGTTCTCAAAAAGGCAAAAAAAGTTAGCAATATGACGAAAAGGTTAACAGCATAAAGTTGCTTATTAAACAACTTGGGCTTCGTATTTCGCTGATCTGTCTTCCTCTAGTTATAGCCATCGTTGTCCTCACTCAGATTGACAAATAATTCACACCCCAGTTTAATTTTTTTTTTTCAAATTACGACCAAGTCTGTTCAGTACGTAGTCTCTCCATTATTTCTAGAACCTAATTTAAAGTTAGCTAAGATAGAACTTATCATTAAAGAATTGAACTTCGGAAAGTAAGTTTAAAAAGCCTTGGAAGCAAAGTTTTTTTTGTTTTTTTTTCCTCCCCCTTTTGGATTTTCTTACTGTGATATTGTAAGTATATTGGAATGCTGGAACTTCTTGAAAGCATTAAAGGCTTTTATGACAATTTTTTTTTTTTCCTCATGGACAGTTGAAATGATAAAGCACAGTTTTTAAGGCCGTTAAATGAAGTTCGAAGAATAAGGGACTGGATCCAGCTGCATTTTAACGTCACATGAAAGCGGAGGCAGCAGAAGAGAAAGAACTCTGAAGTGAAAAAAAAAAAGGAGTCAAAGAGGAAGTGCAGACCACAGAATGCTATGAAGTCAGAGCCAGTCTATCTCCTTTCACTCGACTGTGGCTTCTTTTTTTTTTTGGCTATAAAAACCTGGCAGTCCACGGGGGCCAGTTAGCAGTTTCCTACTGATACGACTGGAACTGGGTGGCTTCACCGCACGCTTGGCCAGAGCTGAAGTCACTCATAAACACTCTTGGGCTTTGCATGTGTGTGTGTTGTCCACCTGTGCAGAGACCATTTTGCTTTGACACAGGACTGATTGTCCTTTTTGCAGCCAAATTAATTGCTTAAAGTACAAAAAGTAGAATGGGCGGAACTTAACTAAACCACAGGTATGTGAACAGTATTATCTTGGATGTGTCACTTCAGATGGGAAACTATACAGTGTAGGACAAAAAAAAAAAAAAAAAAAAAAAAATTTATATCACTAATCAATGGATCTTTACCCACTTGTCTTTTACTGAGTTGTGAAGACAACTGTCTCCATCACCGCCAAATAAATCGCATTCCAGACTCCTGTACAGGACTATGACAGTTGTGGGCCATATAGCAAAGCCTTCTCTGCTCAGAACCCACATTTATTCATAAAATATTATGAATGTAAAAAAAAAAAAAAAAAAAAAAAAAGTATTTTTTTGGATTCATATAAAGAATTTTGACATGTATAAAGTTGGATAAAATGTTGTTATCACATCATATGTCCAAGATGGCGCCGCACAGTAGATTATCTGGCTCCCAGAATAGCTGGGATCCAATTTTCTTATCCCGTTCATCATGTGTCTAACATGTGTTGCAATGAAAATTAAAGCTTCCTTGAAGTGAAGTCTATGCCAGTTGTACTGTAAGTGAATGGCCACAGCCTGTTGAGTTTACAGGGAATAGACCAATCATATCGCTTCTAGGGGGACTCAAACTGATGGCCTTGCAAACCCAAGTCCGCTTCCTTAACCACTAGGCCACCAGCTGCCGCACCAACTTCAGGCTTGTGTACAGATACAGATTAGATTCAAGCCAACAGCCACTAGAAGGCAGCACTGCGACTTATACTCGGATGCAACTCCATAAAATAAATAGTTTAACTACTTGGGACAGTGGGATCTAGTTTACTGCAAGATGGAAAAGTTAAATATCCCCACTTTTTATTCAGTTGACAGTATTCACGGTGCAGTTTCATCTTAAATTCAAGTAATAATTTTTGTGGGTTCATTAATTTGATCAGTGTCAGTTGGAAGACTTGTGGTTTAATGCAAGATTTATTTTCTTTTGGGTTAATATGACGTTTTGTGAATAAGAAAACAGGATGCAAGTGCTTCCTTCTTTGTGTACCACATCGGGTGCAAACACTTAATGCACAGAGTTGCACCAACCTGAAGAAATATTGATGACCAACTTGGTATCAGTGTGTCCATAAATGAAACGATAGATCATGTCACTTTGTAAAATATTGTATAGTGACAGCCTTTACCTTTATTATGCAACTTGCACACAAACACATCTGCTTTGGTCCACACTCTGGTCTGGGTTCATATTTCTACACACGCATGTATGTTATTACTGGTGTTTTTGGTCTTACAGCAGAGAAAAAAAAAAAAAAAAAAAAAAAAAAGGGTGAAAAAAAAAAAAAAAAAAAAAAAAAACGAAGGGTGGGGGCTAGGGGGCGTACAGATAGAGAGATGGAAAGGGCTGTAACACTATCACCATTTCCTGTTTCTCTGGAGCTCAGAGTCATCGGGGGAGTGAAGCTGAGAGGAATCCTGGCTGCTGGAGGCCTCTGACGGGCCAAAACACACAGAGGAATGAAGAAAATCTAAAAGCAGTGACTGCAGGAAGAGTAGACTTAAATAATCCCAACATTAGTTTCACCGCAGATAACATCACATCGCTAATACCTGATGAGAGGGTCACTTTAGATAAGCGCACAAGTGAACAGCACTTGATTGTTTTGTGTCAGTTGATTATTTCCAACATTTATATACAATTTTATTTTCACAAATGACTTTCCCGCATCCCCCCCCTCATAGAAATCTGGTTTAAACTTGTGTAACAGCCACTCTGGTTCTGGGCATCCCCACTGCTCTGCTCAAACCAACTGTTTCTAATTAAATTTTACTGTCATTTTCCAAAAAAAGTCTCCATCCAAGAAAACATTCTTATGACTCTTATGGGTCTTTCTCACTGTGGCTTTTCACTATAAACACCCGTAATGTCAGACCGCAGTTTTATTGCCTCCAAATAAAAAGGAATGAACATTGAATAGGATTATTAGCAGCTCATTTCTTTAACCGAGGGTGAAACGCAAACAGCGTTCGTTAAGGCATTAACCTGTCTGCTCAGAAACGGAAGTTGTTTTCATTTACTGCAAAGAGCAGTGAATAGAACGAAGCAACAGTTTATGAACTGCACTCATGGCATAAGAACTAGGTAGAATACACCTTGTGGACAATTGTCTCCAGGAGTTTGCTCTCAAAAATCACCAAACTTATTGACTACAACACATGACCACAGACAAAACAACACACTCACATCCACAACCAGGTGAAGACTGCGTGAGGCATGGAGCTCCCTATATAGCCAGGACACCAGGTGACGCTAACGATGGAGACACAGGTGAGTGTGATGACAATGATTAAGGGAACTCTCTCACACTGTCTTTGTCAATCAGAATTATAACCAAATTCAATGAAATAAACAAATGTAAAAAGTGCAGGAAAGAATGATTGTACAGCATTGAAGAGTGCTTTGGTATATCAAAAAAAAAAAAAGAAAAAAAATAGTGTTTTAATCATTTTGGATGTTTTGTAATGCGCCACTATAACACAGGTACGTGTTGGTTAAACAAACATATAAGCAGTATAAAAATGTAATGATACATATTCAATATTTACCTTAAAATTGCAGAGCCATGTTGTGAAATAGGCGGTAATTAAACACATACAAGTCTGATTATATTAAAGTAGACATAATGGATAAACAGATTAAATATACATATCAAGAGAAATCAACATTGATTGAAATGTCATTTAAACAAGGGATACAACTTAATACATCATGTACATGCCTGAAACTGCTACTTGTGGAAGGTACCGCTACTGATCCGATACTTCGTCATGCTGAAATCTTCCATTTTTGCATCAGATTAGACATGCCATATAGGCTGAATACTGATAATTTGACAAATATCGGACCAATATCAATCCTTAATGTTGTTTCGAGTCATCCTGAATCTAAACGTATGGAGAATCCAGAGAATCCATTGAAAAACACCAAACACAGAACTTGGGGATTCCATCGTACATCATTGATAAAGAAATAAATCTAAATAAATCACTTAGTCACCAATGTAAACACGAAAAGATGTCAATAAATGTCCTTTTTGGGAAAAGTTTACATTTCTGCCCTGATGTCAGGGATACGGTTAAACTCCTAAAACCTAAAATACAGTGATTGAATACAGTTTTAGTGCCAATACATATAATGCATATATAGCTAAATATTTGTTCCAGAACCTGTACCTGGTAATCTGTCTACTTTTGGATCAGCTAAGAAAACAAGGGAGAAGTAAATGTTCAAGAGCCCCTCGAACCTGACACAGCCCACCCTGTAGAAGACCTCAGAACAGTTAGTCTCTACCTGACACGGGCTACAGTGCGGGCAGCCTGCTGTTCTCCTGACAGACTCCAGCTTTGAGGCCTAAAGAAAACAAACCAGCTCTGATTGTGAAAATAGTGCCGCAGGGCCCTCACAGCGCGCTGTGCTTATCTCACACAAGGGAGGCATTGTGGAACTAATGGGGGCTGGAGGAAAGTGGTGGTGGAAGGGGTCCACCATGGTCATCAAAACCAGCCCACCAGGTGGAGAGTCCTCGGACCGAACGCCGCTCTCCTGCCCACCGCGCTGGTAGCCTCAGTGTATGTTTGTAAAAGTAAAAATCCAGGAAAGAGAACCAAGGGCCTCACACTGGCTCAAAAAAAGGGGGTTCTCAATATCTGGCGAGGATGATATTTTCCAACCTAAAAAACTGAAATGTGATTGATTTTAGAAATGACTGGGGTCCAAAAGAATGAAGGTATTGAAATAAAAGACACAGGCTTGATGGTAACTTTTATTAACTGATGCTTGCTCCAAATAGTTACTCATTCAATGCCAATTCTTGAAAAACTAAAACCCAAAGTCTCAGATTTGGGTAGAAACCAGTTCCCTCTAGAAACCATCTTTAACTTAGACACGTGTACTGATTGAGGTTGGAGAAAGTTAAGTGAGCTGGTTTACATGTGGGCTGAGCGAGGTTGACTGTTAGCAGTCCAAATTCTTTGCGTGTGCTCAAATACTTTCCGAAATTGGATAATTGAAGCAGTGGTTGATGGGTAAATTGGTGGCTGTACTTTTGTCGCATTTGTCATGAAATGGGATTTACTTGAGCACAGGATGAATGAATCCTGTTGCTGTTACTAACGCCAGCAAGACTTGCGTCTATTTTAGTGTTAACATAGACAAGTAACTAATATCTTAAGGGTAGAGTTTAAGTTACAATATAATACCGTATATTTGGGGGCCTTCTATCAAACCTGGGAAGCAACAAACCTGTGGGTTCTTCCCTTATTAGTGGCCTTCTTAGAAGGCGTTCTAATAATCCAAGAACTTTAGGATCCATGTCCGGTTCCCCTTTTTAGTGAACTGAGCAGCAGCCGTATCCAGCACAGCAAGATCTGCAATAGCTAACAAGTACTGCCGATACAGCCCTGCTCTACAAATTTGCAGGATATGCAAGAAAGGAAGAAGACTAGCCAGGTGAGGAAGCAGCTAACGTGGAGCTCTCCATAGGCTTCACTGGACGCAGTGGTGGCTTAGGGACCGGACAAGGCTCTGAAGGGTTTCAGGTCCAAGTCCATCAACTGCTAAGGTACCACTGTGGTGCTCTGATCAGGGTCTTGACAGGGAATTGCAGGTGCCATGTTGTTGTGTGCAGTGGTTTGTATCACAGAGACAAGGAGTTTGCTTCAACTCCTTCAACTTTGGGGAGGGGAACTACACGACCTTACATGACTTTGAATGAGTCCACCCTTCATTTGTTCTGAACCAGTGGTTCTTAATCTTGTAGGAGCTACCGAACCCCACCAGTTTCATATGCGCATTCACCGAACCCCACTTTAGTGGGGTGAGTTGGTGTGTCTTGACCTCCGCGGTGTCTTGACCTCAGCGGCACAGGTTCCACCGAACCCCTGAGACCGACTCACCGAACCCCTAGGGTTCAATCGAACCCAGGTTTAGAACCACTGTTCTAAACATTTAATTAATCAATTTCCATTTTTACCTGCTGCATTTTAACGGTGCAAGAAACGAGTGGAAGAAGGAATATTGGATGAGTGCTGGATGCTGTATTAGACCTTATATCTTTGTTAGTCTCCTTAAAATCCTGTCTGGATTAGACAACAAGGCATCATCATGGTATATGCAAACTCTTTAGGAGTACTATATGCCACCTACAGAGGTGGTCCAAGAGATTTGGAATAGGTGAAAGTTCTGCAGAAACATCACGCTGTGGGAGAGGTCTGCAAACGGTTGGGGTTTCTGAGTAACTCGAATTTCTTTATCTAAGATTTCTCTAACCTTGCTAGGACCTTGCTAGAACTCTTTCAGAATCAATTTGAAAGTATCCCGGTACTTAACCCCTAAATCTGCAGAGGTTCAAGGTAGAGCCTCCTGCAGGCCCAATACTATGGGGGTCTAAAACCTAGATAGACTTACCAAACTGTAAAAATATTGTGTTCTGGGACGTACAATAGCAGTACACTTTACTAGGCTCTTGTTGACTGGTTTTATTTACCCCAGGATCTTAGGTAGGTAGTTCTCTAGGGCTACCAGGTGCACCGGCACCATGTCCATGACCCTTGCATTACAACCGATCCTTCCAATAATAGCTAACTTTGATTCTTCTTTTATATTGCACACAGTTGCACCAAATGACAGGCTGGGAGCAGCGTTATACAAACAAGATGAGATGGGGTGGGATCAGGTTCTCATACCAGAGATAAGGAAATATTTCACAGCACATTGGCTATCTAGGGAGGCAACAAGTATATTAAAATGTTAGAACTCTGCGACATTTTGAAACGTTGAAAAACAATTCACGATTCCCAATTTAATCAACCTGTCACACCACCTTGAAAGTTCACCTCCAATTACACATGCTGATGTTGAGCAAATAAATAGATAAAAACAGGAAATCATAAAAAAATACTAATCCAACAGCGTTTTGAACCAAGGGTTTTGCATTTCTATTATTCTGGCCGTTACTAAGCAACTACAAATCAGTTGTCTGTTTGAAAATGCAGAAGCTCCACTAAATTAATTAACACATTCAACGACAAAAAGCCTGAAAACAAAACATCAAAATAAGGATGAGAGGTTTATATTTATATCTAGGAATCAAAGTGAACGGTACGGTAGAAGATAACTCAATACCAGAGATTTTGTCTTGTAATTAAAAATATTAAATAAAATGCCATGCATGCGCAGACAAACCAGAATATTCCACAGATTATATACCTGGAATTTTAATAAAGATCCGTCATTTAAAATTGCTTGAGGTCAGTGTCTGGTTAGAAAGAGGTGATACGCTGAGTTGTGAGTGGAGTTAATCAGTGTCATCACACTCACCTGTGTCTCTGTCATCAGTCTCACTGGTGTCACCTGGTGTTCTGGGTATATAAACCTCTCTTCCCCACTTGGTTCTTCTTGGGTCATTGTGGGGTTTAGTGAAGTCAGTTTTGCTGTGTGATGGTTTTTTGCTTCGTGTGATGGTTTCCTGGGTTTCATTACTGGTTTTAGGTCTTAGTCTGTAATTTGTTCATTTGTGCAACTGGGCACCGTTGTTTCTTTCTGGTTCTGTATCAAATGAACAAATGCTCTGCACCAGGTCTCACTACTGCTGCAGTTGGTTCTTGTTGGCGACCCTAAGAGTACAAAACGTGAACAAAGAGGCTCCAGGTTCAGCAAGACGAAGAAAGTAAAATCAAACAAGTGAAAAAAATAGAAAAGTTTCCCTACAGAAAGATTAAAACAAAACAACCTGTTAGAGAAATGGAAATTAGTGTGAGCAAATGTTTTGGTCTAATAGCTGTGATTCTGTGTAGCTGCCAACTGTGAACACAGACATTTGGTCAGACCAAAAAAAAAAAACCTTAGTTCAAAGTGAAGTTATGAAAAACTTGGTCTGTTCATTCCGTACCAAACAATGGGAGTGGTTGAGTTTTTTTTTTTGTTTTGAAACCTAAAATGCTGAGAGTATTACTTTAGGGCAGGGGTGGGCAAACTCTTTGACCTGCAGGCCACAATTGGTCCTAAAATTGGACATGGGGGCCGAGTCAAGAGCAGAAAATGGAGCGTTGGTTTGAACTGCGATGATTAGCATGTGAACAGCAAGAATAAAACTGAAAATGATAAATTCCTAATAGCCTTTATTATGTCATTGAATGGGGTAAAGCACACATTGCGGAAAAAAGGCAAAAAGTATGTTGAAAATATAAATATAATATTTAATTTGGACAAGGTTGGCGGGCCACATTTAGAAGGGCAACGGGCCGCATCTGGCCCCGGGCCTTAGTTTGCCCACCCCTGCTTTAGGGGATATTCACTTAACTTTACAAAAGTCAGGTGAATGAGGTTGTGGTCAGACTGAAAAGGTCAAGCAAGTGTATCTGTTTTGGCAGAAAAGCAGCTTCCTCTACGACTGTTAAATCACTTTTTGAAATTCATATTGATGTTGTCCAGCGTGTAAAGAAATTATCCGTCAACATCTGCAGTTCATAATCTAAAAAAATATACTCTGGGATTCAGGGATAGTAAAAAAAAAAAAAAAAGAAAAATGATGGATGGAATCTGGGTTCGTCCCAATGCAAAAAGCACATTTTCCTGTAAACAAAGACTTGAAATTTAAACTGTCATCACATTAATGACACAAGTATTTCAATATGTGTTCAAATAAAATATGCAAAACCCATATTTGGGAATAAGATTGATAAAATATAAATATTTGCCAAGATTACTGTAAATCTTCAAATCTGTTAAAATACCCCTAAGGATGTTGAGATGAAAACACAATACTGGCTGAGTAGGCTGTGCCAACAAGTCTTTGCATGCAAGTATTTGTATTAGGTAGACAAAGTAAGGCCTGGGGGCTGGATGCTGTCAGTTTGGCTTCTTAATCGGGCCCAAATTATACTATTCATTTCAACAATCTGTGCAAATTTTGGTACCACCTGTTGCCCTTGAGTCAATAATTGCCCAGTTCTGGTATAAGGCATCATGCCCCATACTGATACTGGCATTCCAAACCATGTGTCCGAAAAGGAAATCAATGCTAGGTTTGCTAATCCTTGCAGCAAAAAGTATGGAACCTCGCATTTGCCAGTGGATAGTAAATCATTACTCATGTTACTGCTATTGATATAACATAAATTTATAACATGGCCATTACAAGTGGACACTCTCCATTAGTGCTTCTGGACGCCTACTCTGTTTTAGGTCATGGATTTCTGGCAGGGTGTAGTGATGTTGCACAGGGACTCTTGTTGGGATGCAGTTGTAATTGGTCGCTGTTGGACAGCGTAAACGAGAAACAAAACAAACAAAAAACATGTTTGTGAAACAGGTTGGTGCTAGACGGGGCTTGAAAAATCCAGACAAATGCAGGGTGTTTCACAAATTTGTGGATCCTTGGTGCATGTATTGACTCCATATTTAAGCAATTGGACATCAGGGCCTGTTTGCTGGCCCTGTAGGAATATTGGCTGTGTCCCTGACCTGCCTGCAGTCCAGATACTGCATATCTGCTGGTGTTGAGAGGAATCAGTCAAATTTGAACACAGAATGTTGGTCAGCGTTAGTCTCTTGTAAAAATGCAGTCATATGAAGTAAACTTGTTAAAGCACAAAGCATTTTTCAATTCATTAAGATGGGAGGCTCTTTGACGTAGACTCCCATGAAAGAGTTTGGAATGTGATCCATATGCCGCAAATGCAGAATCCTTATTGGAGGTGTACAACGCGCTGATGCATCCCCCAGCCTTCAGTTGGAGTTCATTAGTAAATTTTGGGGCTGACACTTCAATTTTCAACACTTCAAGGGGAGGAGAATTCTGGATGAGGCTTTTTTTTTTATTTTTCCAGATGTCCCTAGAGAGTGGCTCTGTGATCCGAGACACTCAGGGTGGCGCTGGAGGAGCCTGGGTTTGGATCAGTGTGGCAGCATCTGGGCCACATGTGCTGTAGACCCGGGACAGTGAGAACAGAACTGAGGGCTGAGCTCTCCACTCCTGTTTTCTCTTAGAAAACCTTTGAAAAAGAAGCCACAAGTGTTGCTCAAATCTTCTAACACCACAGCCATTTTTTTTTTTAGTCCGAGTGGTGGTGGTGGTGGAGTAAAGGGTGTATGTACAGAGTGTGTTTAGTCACAGTTTAGTTACTACCAAGTTTGTGTGTGTATAGACAAGTGTCTACACTCCCACATGTGTGAAACACAAACACCTGTTGTAAGTCCAACACCTGAAGAGACAGTATTTCATTGTCCAGAAACAAAAAAAAAAAAAACGTTTGTTGGTTACTTTTTAGATATATAGAACTTTATGTATATGTACTGTACATACAAACGCATCCAAATGTACATATGCTTGTGCATCTACACAAACCTATAGTCCTGCTCTTGGGGAGGAGGAGCCGGAACAGGACAGGAAAGTTCAGGTATTTAACAAAGGTGGTTCACCCAGGGCAGGAGGACCGTTGCACTCTGGCTGTCCGACCCCTGCGACTTCCCCAAAATGGGAATCTCAACTGCATAATTTCTGGTAGTGGGGGACCGGGACAGGTCCACAGACAGGAGTTTGGCGACCAGGCTTTTGTCACATCCATAGGTTTCCATTTTATTTTAACAGTATGCTAGATAAGCTTCACTTAAATTCAAAGTAGACATATTTAGATTTGTAAACAACATTAAAATAGTGGTACAAATAAGATACTCACTATGGATGTTTTCATTTTATGAGCAAACCCCTGCTCCTTTGCCACCCTGCTGCTAAAACTCCTGCCCTAAAGACTTGGCATCTGTAAGACTCGAGTCGTCCATTAGCAGCCATCAGGAGGCCCCCGGGGCGGCCGACAGGAGTGTGACCGGAGAATATTGTCCTCCGTGCTTGTTTGGGTTTGGGCTTTAGTGGGGAAATGGGATTAGGACAAGGCCCGGCTGCAGGGACCCGTGCACTAATGGAAAGCAGAGGAGCAGTGGCCTATTCCTCCCGGACTGTGAGAGAGCAGCTCTGATTAGATTAGTCTTGTGCTAAATGTGCTATGATAAGGTTGAAGCACTGCTGAGAGTCTGCTGAGGTCGGACGAACAGACACTAAACTGGTGGTAAATAAATTCCACAGGGTTTTTTTTCTTTTTTTTTTCCCCTCCTTGCACAGTGTGGGGTTGAGTGCGATAACCATCAGAGCTGTTTACATGACACAGCAGGATTATAGGGGACAACATCACTGCTGTATCTTGGACATTATCTTCTATTTATTTAGTCTTACTGTATTCCACAAATGTTTCATCAAACAGACGCCACGACCTGCTGCAAACTGATATTGAACTTATCAGGCAAAACTTTTTAGATTTGATATTTATCGCCGCACAATGAAAGTGGAGAGTCGGGGAAATTTAGGTTGCAGGATTTTCAGTGACCAAAACGTACAAATGTGCAGATCACAGTAGCGGTAAGTTTAAGGTTTGGACATGTGTTCAGGAGAGAGTGGGTGAGTTTGACAAATCATGTTGGTGTGAGACATTCCATAGAGTAGGGACAACACTTAGAGTTGTTGGTGTAAAGCAGGGGTGTCCACACTTTTGTCTTGAGCTTTTTTTTCCAAATGACCAGGTTGAAGTGATCTACCTAGATTGCAAACTCTTAATATCGACCTATATAAACTGGATATCTTACTTTTTTCTTTAACATAACATATGTTTTACTGTTTGACTCAATACCAATGTTATTATTTGTGGCAGTGGTGGCCTAGTGGTTAAGGGAGGGGACTTGGTTCTGCAAGGCCCCCGGTTCGAATCCCCCTACCGCCGCGTTACCCTGAGGTGCCCTGAGCATGGTATCGTCCCTACTCACTGCTCCTCGGGTGCTCATTAGCTGCTCATTAGCTGTCCACTGCTCACTTTGATGATGGGTTAAATGCAGAGACCAAATTTCGTTGTGCGCTGTGGTGTGAATCACAATGACACAAGGATTTAATTTTTTTTTTAATTTATTATCACTTAGCATCTTGAAAGACTTCTTTGTCTAGTTTATTTTTTGTTATTGCTCTGGATCTAACAACACTCCTTTGGAGATCTACTTGGTAGATCCAGATCTACCTATTGGGCTCCCCTGGTATAGAGGTAGTGTGATCAAGCTGTTTTCTATTGTCGGGTCACCACCCAAATCACATTGCACCATATTGTGAGCCTTCCTGTGTGTGGTGAGCCCACAAAGTTATGTGGGTCGATGCAGTGCTCTACTCACCTCAGTGGCAACCTGGCAGCTGGAGGATTCAAACCTGAAGCCTTGCGAACCCAAGTCTGCTTCCTTAACCACTAGGCAACTGCTGCCGACATCAATGTATTCATTTAATTTATTTTACCTCTAACAAAAATCATGTATTTAGCCTCAGGACTTTAACTCTGGTCACTGCATGTGTTGGTGGAATTCCTGCAGTTAATGCGGCGTTCTTGTCCCTCAGCACTATGTAAATATAGACGTATGCAAATGTTGAAGAGTGAAAGTCACTAACTGCAGCCACTCCACCAATCAGACGGTAATTACTGGTTTCCTGCCTCCTGACGTTCCTTCCAGTGGTTGAGCAGTTAATTTGAAGTATGGTTTAAACAGCTGGGGAACTGTCTTCTATGGCAAGAGTGTGTGTGTGTGTGTGTGTGTGTGAGGATGTTTGAAAATACACAACACATAAAACGGTAGATACCAGGGCACTGACAACATGATTTTTCTTTTTTCCTTTCATATCTGCTGTAGTGTTACTGTAGTCGCCCTTGATCAGTGAGTATTTTGACATCAGCCCAGTCACCGAGGACGAACTACAGTCAGTTGTCGAACGACTGAATTTCCCCACAGAGAATTCCCAAGGGTTTAGAGTTTATGTATAATCCTGCTCTTCACACTGTTAAGCTTAGCATACGCTGCTTTTTGGTTCTTTCTGTGGGCAGTTGGTGGCCTAGTGGTTAAGGAAGCGGACTTAGGTCCGCAAGGCCCCCGGTTCGATGCTGTCCATTGTTCGCTTTGGTGATGGGTTAAATACAGAGGTGACATTTTGTGGTATGAATTACAATGTGACAATGACGAGGAGTTTTTTTTTTTTTTTTCTATTTTTTTTGACTACCACCCAAATTTGCCTCCTAACTACTTCACGATCAATCGTTTTACCCATGATCCATACACCACCCTCCAATGACACACTGCACGTGTGGATAAGATGCAAAAGACCTACCATGTTTGTCGAGACATTTCCTTATCCATACACCATTGTGTCATCGCCATCATATTTTCCACGTCCGTGCTCAGGAAGGCAACATTGTCGGGTAAATAAGTTTGTTTATTGAGCGTTATTCTCATGTCTCTGAGGGCAACTGTGAGCACCGACCCAGCTCCCACTACCGGCTTCTTCCTCCTCATTATTTTGCTACAAGAGTCAGATGTGCCGTGTATGGTTGTACAGTGTTAACAGCCCAATCAATGGATCGTACAGTGTGAGCGCACGATGAGTGAGCTGTGAACCGACAACCTCTGTGATTCACTCTTACAGTGTGAGCTGAGGACGGCTGCCACGATTGGGGGGAGTGGGTTGGATTCAGTGTATGCTCAGCTTTACACTGTCTTCTCTGCTTGTCCTTCTCGTGGTGGTAGATTGGTGCTAGTCTGTAGGTGCAGGGATTTCTATTCTGCTCAGCGACACTGAGTAAAGTCAAGGAGTGACACACCTGCAATTGACGATCGCAAGCTGGAATGGAATTTCACTAAAAGCAACGGTCTGCTACCTCACTTTCAACGGTCTTTTTGTTTTCTCGCAGAACTCCGTAGATCAGGGGTGTCAAACTCGTTCCTCAAGGGCAGCAGTGGCTGCAGGTTTTGGTTTCCAACCTATGCAGAGCAAACTAGATGACAATCGGCTGTCTGGAGACTCAGATCAGTTGCTGCTGGTTGGTTGGAACAAATATCTGCAGGCACACCGGCCCTTTGTGGATCCGGTTTGACACCCCTGCCTTAGGATTCTTGCTCTCAGAGACCTCCTACAGTCATCTCCTGGAGGAGAACATCAGATTAAAAAGCTGACCTGATGAATGAGGCTCCATATTAAAATGATAAGGTAACGATTGTCCACATCATCCCGATGACGTCCCCTCAGTCAGTCTTCAGTCTAATTCCTGATGACGTGTCACACTCATCACTGAACACGGATATAATCTGATCAGACCAGGATTAACACGCCTTTCTGGACAATTTGAGTCACGTCTTTGGACAACCAAGAGGACAATGGGAATGACGAGGACACATTAAGAGCGAACATTATTAACCAAGTTATGGTTAATCCACTTAAAGACAAGTGGAGCTGATGTTTCCTAAAGACCAGTTGCAACAAAGGACGCGTTTATAACCTTCAGCCAAACTTTGAACCCCCAACTGTCAAATATTCATTCTTTACATCAGTTTCCTTGGTTGCACAACAGCTTTCCTCCCTCCACCCCCCTCACCCCCACCCAATCCCCTTTTCTCCGTTTTGCATGTTTTCAGTTTGAACTCATTAGTTCTGTGTGTGGATCTGTGGCTTCAGCAGAAACTTTACTGTCCTTATGTGAGGCTAAGAACTTTTGGCGAAACAGCAAAAGGATATTAACAAGTTTCAGCTGCTGCTCAGTCTGTAGCACCTTTAACAGTTCTGAGGGAAACTCGCCTCAATGATCCAAAGTCGGGGAAAACATTTACGAAAAGGTTTTTGAGACAAAAATACAAAAGTGTGATTAGACCGAAGCAAAATTCTCAAAATCTAAATATTTCACCTATGAATGAAGCCTCAATGAAATGACGGGTCTAGTGCAGATGATTCCGAATATTGTAGGCAAGAAAAAATTTAATTCGATTAAAAATATATATTTTTTTCTTTTGTTTTGTGGCTTTTCTCTTTCCGAGAAAGTTTGTTTGTTTTTGTTTAATGAGCGCTCCCACTAGTCAGCTGTGGTCAAACCCTACGTTGCGTTTTGTTAAAACTTCAGTGTATGAAAAACTCAATTCTGCTGCGACTGTACGTTAAAGTGAAGCTTTTTTTTCGTTCAAGTAAAGAAACAAAAAAATAGAAGAAAAATAAGAGTTGACCAGGGGAACAATTACTGCACTTGTATAACGCTCCAGTGAGTCCTGCTGCGGTCGCTCTGATGTGAGACACAACTGAATCCAAAACACACACATATTTAACTTCCAGAAATCTTCAGATGGAACAATAGATCTTTTACAAAGCAGATAAATTTCAGCCATTTTTCTATTGTTTGTGCTTCTTTTTTGCCGTTACCTCGAAGTCCATTAGTTCCGTGACTTATCTTTCCTGGCCCATTCTGAGAACTCCTGGAGTTGCCTAAGCCGTCCAGGACTCTGAATGTATTTCAGTGATGGACGTGTTTATAGGCCTTTTCTGGCCAATACAAGGTGATGTGTGTCATTTCTTGTCATTCACAGTGGGATAGAATGTGAATTTTACTTTGTCATGGCTCTGGTATACATCCTCATGTGTTACACCAAAGTTCTACACCAAATCTTATTGTAGGGATGGAACGTGTATCCAAACTTTTTTTTTTTTTTTTTTTTTTTTTTTTTTTGTGGTTGCAAATTTTTTTTTTTTTTTTTTTTGTGGCTGCTCCTGTCAACAGGTGTAGAAAGAATCCAGCTGCACTTTATCCTTCAAAACAAAATGTTATTGATAATTCATTAAGAATTTTTAAACTGTAAGTAGCAATTTTTAAAATTATTTTATTGCCATTGTTCAGACACAGAAACTATTGTGAGAGTCATCTAAGGTGGGGACTGTGGTGAGATCAGCCATGATGGATGTATAATTGGCGCTACCAATAGGCAGGAGGTGGAGGAGTTAAAGATGTCTCTTTAGGAGAGACAAGGATGGACAGGATCAGGAATGAGGTGATTAGGGAGACAACACAGACAACACAGGTTTGGAAAAAAATTTAGAGAAGCCAGGTTGAGATGGTTTGGACATGTCCAGAGGAGGGACAGTGGATACATTGGTAGAAGAATGATCCTAGAGATGGAGCTACCAGGTAGGAGACAAAGAGATTGATGGATGCAGTAAGAGAGGACATAGAGGTAGTTGGAGACAGAGTAGAAGATGGAGAGAACATGGTCGGATGGGAAGCTGTATTTTGTTGTGGCGACCCCTGAAAAGGGACAAGTCAAAAGGTGAGAAACGACTTTAAATATCATTAGGTCTATAGCTGAGCAACATTTTAACACCACACTGATTTCTTTTGAGTTATTGGTGCCATCCATGCTCTTACTTAGCTTTATGATGAAGTTAATGTGTGGTTATCAAAAACTGAGTTTTTTAAATCAAGGTAAATGGTTTTTAAATTGTCCACGTTTGTCTTCAAATCGCTGTGCGTTCACCAAGTCTGTCTCCGTGTGTGTACATAACTGTGGTTCTCTCATCCACAGAGCGAGACGTGAAACCTAATTGCTTGCACATGTGGTGGATTTTCAAGTGTTTAGAATAAAGTTGGTTTCAAGAGGAAAGGGGGGAAAAGAGAGTCTGTAGGGAGGGAGAAGAGCGTCTGAACAGCCTGACCCCTCCTCTAACCCTACCTTCGCTGAAACCTAGACTTTTCACATTCTCCGCTCACGAGAGGAGCGTTCAGAGGACACGGGCGGGGAAGACGTCCACGACTGGACGGAGACGTGTTCACGTCCAAACTCTGCAGGAACTCGGCTTGAGTTGAACATCAAGCCTTAAAAAACAACTACAAAAAGTCGGGGAGAATAAAGCGATGCGTGTCTTTCTCTGCTCACTCCTTCACTCCCTCCTATAGGGTCAGATAAAGTTGTTCCAGAGAGAAACTCCAGCCCAATTTCACAGATGTATGAGTGAGTAAAAGGGAAAGTGCTTTTAATCTTTGTGAAACTCTATCTGGCTTTAAACAAAGGAGACGAGGGGGAAAAAAAAAAAAAAAAAAGAATCCTTAAAGGACATGAAATCCTAATTAAACACAGTGCAGAGCTGCCACTCCATCTGCAGACCCAGATTCTCTCCTACTGAAGATCATTGATCGATCCACCGCCTCAGTAAATACCTTCATTGTACGTTAATTTGTCACGTTTGTAGGTCACCTTATTCTAACGTGCGGCCCGTGGGCCATTTGCAGCCCATGAAACGATATGTTTTGGCCCTCACCTTGATGAGAAAGTTGAATTTATAAAGAGATTTTATAGATTTGTTCTTTACCCATAATCCCATAGTTCTCAAAACCCTGATCCACAGACTCCTTCTGGTTCAGTGTGGTATTACACAGAATCCATGGGAAACTGATTTTTTTTTTTTTTCTCTTGTATTGAACACTGAAAGCTGAGTAAGACCCTTTTTTTGAAAGGTTTGTTACTTAAACTATGGCCAAGAAAAGGTTGACAAGTATTACACCATATATATACAACTCTGGGCAACTAAGAAACGTTATCTGCACATAAGCCCACGGGTTTCTTTTCTTTTTTTTTTTTTTGAATTGTCAGATTTAATTGTTTATTATATTTTATATATTTAATTATATTTAATGTTGGATAATATATAACATTCTGTTACATCAATTCTCAAGTTAATTATGTTAGATATCTATTAACTGTATGACAGGTTGTTGTAAAACCAGTGGTGGGCCATTAGGGCCAGCAAAGCCTTCTCTGCTGGCCTAGTAATACTCAAAAAAAAAAACAAAACACATTTATTCATAAATATTTCAACATAAAATTTTGTTTTCAATATGAAAAGAAAAAAGTTGGATTAAAAACCTTTCATCCAATCATATTTCAGCTGGCTAG
>JAFBJS010031467.1:0-14523 GCA_016785265.1 Paraplagusia blochii
CTTGAAACAATGATTTAATGTCTTTATTTCATTCCTAGGTTTTTGAGGATATTTTTGGACATAAATAAATAACAGAAATAATACAATATGTTATCAGATGAGAGTCAGTTGATTTTGCTCATATAAAATCTTTAATTTTAAAGGCTAATATAAACAGAGAAGAAGGGAAAATATGCAGCTGCTACACATGGAAATGGGGGCGGGGTGAGAGGGGGGGACACAGGTGTGACACATCCAGATGATCAGAGGCAGCAACAGCAGGAGGAGGAGGAGGAGAATTCCCACTGAGTCAGAGTAGAGAAGGACCAAGTCAACTTTAAATAATAATCCTAGAAAATAAAATTGTTTAAAAAAAAACATGCAGAAAAGATAAATTAGTGAGAAAACCTGATGTTGAAGCCACCATGGGCAGAACTTCCTGCAGGTGAGTCAGGACTTCTGGACTTCCTGCAGGTGAGTTGAAAATGAGCTCCAGGTGCAGGTCATCAGCCTGGACGCTGAACTGCTGCACCAACAGCTGAGAGACAGAGAGAGAATGAACACAGCTCTATCTAGGTTTGTCTTCACGTTTTCCCTACAGGAGGTGTAAGAACCTACTCTAGAACAGGTGTGGTCTGGAACCAGACTGTGGTCATTTGTCTGGACGTGGCTTCATTTCATTAACCAGATTGATAGTTTAGACACGTACAGGTTATTTCTTATTTCTTACGATAACCTGGAAAAAAAAACCTTCAAAATGTCATTAAATTTTTTTGTAAAATTGTATCAGAAATTTGTATAAAATAAAACCATTATTATAAATATAATTTTACATGATTTATATATTTGCATAAAATAATTCTAAACAAAAAAATTAAAATTTAAATCTTAAGTGCATTTTAACATTACATTTATTTTACTGGAAAATGGAAAATACGGGAAACTGGACATTTTATAAACCAGAAAGAAACAAAAAAACATTTGAGTGGAAAATCTTTGTGAAAATAAAAAATCTATGTAAAGTATTAAAAAACAACGTGCCTGAGTGGCGACAGCTGATGCAGTAAGGGATGAAAATATGAAAACTGTTACAACCGAGTCATCCTACACCAGGGGCGACGCCAGACCCCTTAAAATGGGTGGGTCCTGAAAAAATTAGGGTGGGCCAACCCCAAAGTATTATAGCCAAGTTTGATCAGCCCTCTCATTGGATTGGGTGTATCTGACTGACAAGTGGCCCACCCGTGACTACGCCTATGTCCTACACCCGTGGTTCCGATATGAAGGTTGTGGTCTACCCGGAGATCACAGAGAGACTTCTTGTGGACCATGACAAATTAAAAATCTAATCTAATCTTTTTTTCCAGTTTGACCCACATTCCTTCAGTTTAACTGTAGATTCAGACACCCCTGGTACGGCAGCACTCGCAGCCCTCATAAAGTAACATGTCCATGTCTGCGCCACTCATGCCGTGTTTTGTGGGCCACTCTTACAGTAGTAACCATCCACTCATTACCTGAGCACAAAGTGGGACAGGTTCCTGCTTGGGCCTGATTTACAGCCACGTGTTTCCGACCTCTGATTCTCAATCACCTTTATTATGCAGTGAACCCATCCTCACGATGACAGGTTTACAGCTCAGGTTTGTTGATGTTGTTAATCTGCTGCAGTTTTACCTCGAAACAGCAGCAAAAAAATCACTGTACTGTAGGTCTATGTACATGATAATAATACATTGTGATGATACGCGCAATGATATGATATGTTGTGATGTATTGCAACGATACAGCCACACTGATATTTTGAGTTTATCAAGCCATAGTCCAGCAGCAACATCCTCACCGCTGAACATCAGGTCACTAACACTGGAACAGAGGGTTTGATTTGGAATGACTAGAGAAGAAGAAAATAAAATTATGTAAATCAGTGGTTTCAGCTGTAACACTTCAGTAACTGTACACTACACAAGTTGATTCAGTAGTTCTCGTAACAAAATGTATTATGAAACAGTATAAATATTATATATATATATATTTTAACAATCTTTATTGACCCAACAAAGGCCCGCAAACCACTGAAATCAGGTCTATGACCGAAATTTGGGTTGCAACCCACCAGTTGGGCATCATTGATGTATAAAATCCAAACAAAAATTGTGATTTTTATCAACACATCACACCAACAATTATGAGATGCCCAGACCAAAAGTGCTTCTTATCATGCAGTATTTTTTCTTCCTTCCTCTCCTTTATATATTTACTTGCTCCTCTCTAACGTCACCATCTGCTCAGCTCTCTCACCTGTTCTCTCATCAGTTCATCATTTCCCCTTTTAAGCCCTGTCTTTTCTCACTCTCCCCCCCTCGTGCCTCAGGGTGACAGAGGGTGTCCTGATATTCTCCATCAAGTCGCGAGACTTCCATTCAGCATGAATGAGTCTGTGTCACCTGCTGCACCCTGGCCTACTTTGAAAAAAGTTCCACCCCTGCTCTGCTCCGGTGCCACCAGCAAAGTCACAGTCAGACAGAATGAGGTGGTGGACTGTTGTATAAGGAACGTGTAGGAAGGACGAGAGGAGACAAGAGCAGCCGAAGAGGGCACATGTATTTTTGTAGGTACTGGAAACAAACACATTTAGAAGACGGATCTTGGTCAACGTCTTCGAGGTCTTTGTCAGTGTAGATGTTGTTCAGCTGTAGTTGAAATGTTTGTTTCTTCCAACAAGAGACAGAGAAGAAATTCTGCTGAAAGTTTAGTTTAATTTTTTTTTGCTTGGTGATCGATTTGAGCGCCTCCTGCCATGCACTGACAAGCAACAAACTGGTACATTAGTGTATAGTTAGAATTTGTCATGACAAATGAATAGCCAAACTGAAGTGCTACTGACAGGACAGTAGTACTGCAAGGCCATAGAGCAGGTTAGGGTGATAAAGAACTGTGTGTCTTAAGAAATGATTACACCATGAGAACCACAATATTTTATGGAACCAATACATTAGAGGGTGGAGGTACTGAGGAAATCAAGAGTATTTTTCCATCCAACCATCCACTGTTGACTGGGTCACAAAGGCAAAAGTCTCCACGACATCCAAATTACACTGCTCCGTATCACCTCTTGTTGGCATGCAGCACTAACCGGGACTCAAATTTGCCCAGGAGGTCAACTGGTCAGCTGGAGTTCTGCACGAATAACAGAGATGATAAAAAGATGGAGGTGACAGTGGTGGCAGCAGACATGGTTCCAGAAGACTTCAGTTTGCAATCTAGTTAACACTGAGGTGCCCTTATTATAGCACCATCCTGACCCACATAACTTCCAGTGCGTTCTCCACCCACAGGAAGGCTGGCAGTATGGTGCAGTGTGATTTGGGTGGCAGTCATGGAGACTGGTGCCCATGCAAGTATGAAGATGATTGAATGAATGAGTAGATGGAAAAGAAGAACTCTTCAAGCCATTTGTGAGATCTGATGTGCCGTTCGTAAACAATTGTTTCATCGACATTCACAGGTGGTTGAACTGTAGATGGCAGTGTTTTCTTGGACATTCGCAAACTGGAACGAATCTGAAATGGCAGGATCAATGTGACAACTGGGGTCAAGTAGTTTGAGATACAGCCACGGAGCCAAGGTCAAGATGCTGTGGGCGTGTGCGAGGGAGAGGCTGTGAATATATTAGAGTCATGATGTTGTAGATGAAGTTGCCAGGCAGGACGGAACAAAAAAAAGGGTCATGAATGAAACCAGGTGCGATGATATTCAGCTGCACGTGGATCCAGGCTTTGCTGCTGCTGCTAAAAAGAAAATCTTTTTTTAACAATAGTAGTTTTACTACTCGTAATAACAAAAACAACTCCTGATGATTTTTCCTAACAGTTTCATTCAAAAATCACTAGATTGCAGAACTAGACCATGGCAGATTGTGGAGGATTAATAGCTTTGGTAGTCACTGTAGTTCACTGAGGACGTGAACACACTGCTGCAGCCTACTTCATTTTGTGTCATAGCCTGATAAAAAGAGCACCGGTGGGAGACTGAGGAACTACAGCAGAGCCGGAGCTGCTACAGATGTGATCTGCTCCACAGACCGTACTGTCAGGAGCGCCGAGGAATTTTGTCGAATTGATCATGGCGGCCTGGGAACAGGTCTAAGTTTGAAAGTCCTGTAGTCGAAGTCCATCTTTACCTTCCTCCTCCTCATCTTCCTCTCTCTCTCTCTCTCTCCGTGGAAGTTAAAGGGCCAGCAGAGGCTGATTAGAATGCAGAGGAGGAAAGCTCTGCTGCAAATTGAAAACATATTGATTCTCCTCATGCTCGGTGTGAGAGGGGGCGAGAGACCGAGCGATGGAGGGATAACGAAAGACAGGGAGGGAAAGAGAGAGAGAGACAGAGACAGAGAGAAAGCAACGGGGGTTAAAACTGGCAGTGAAACAGTCACTGTCATTAGAGCAACTTGTTTCTCTCTCACTCTCTCTCACATACACACAGCGATTGCACATGTGCATTAACATGACATCCCATGTATAATTGACTCTGATACAGGTGGTGTGTGTGTGTGTGTGTTTCTGTGTGTGTCGGAATGTCTTCCCGGTGTGTGTTGTCATGTCCAGCCAGGATAAAGCCAGGCCACAGGATGCCAAACAGAGAGGACAGCGCAGAACACGTACAGATGTGCTGACTGCACAGTTTCCATGGGAACAAACCCCTCCCATCCTCCCCACGACCATCACCACCAACATGGCCCCCCTCGCATCTCCCACCGCCCTCCCTCCCTCCTTGCTTTTACTGAACGCCTGACACGCTCTCCTCACATGTTCTGCCGTGTCTTGGTGCAGGCCCTGATATCAGCGACGGCTTCATCCCTCATCCTCCAAATGTATGTGTCAAGCGTGTGTGTGTGTGTGTGTTTGTATGTGTTGTACATATCGGTGTAGGTTACATGTTTGTCTTGTTCTTTAATCAAGGATAAAGGTGAGAAGAGAAGAGGGAGAGCACAGGGGCCACAGGATCTTATCAAACAGAGTGGCTTTCAGTCTTGTGCATAGAAATTAGTCACACACACACACAGAAAGAGACACAAATCAGATTCTGAGAAAAAGCTTCTGATATTGAGTCTGTCAAAAATGGCATGGTGTATGAATATATTGATTTATGTTATTGTTTTTTATTTATTTGTATATTCCTTTTTTTTACTGTTTTTAACTTGTAGCTTTTCCTAAAATTGTAAGTAGCTTTTTGATAACAACATCTGCCTTAATGTTGTAATGTAATGTATTCGGCAAAAAGACCATTGGGAAGCTTTGTTTAGTCTGTATAAATGAGAAGAAGTCAGTGCAGGGTCTTAACAAGAGTAGATGTGCAGGGTTGCGTTTGTGTGCGCCTCGTAAATACAAAACCCGCTCCTCTCCTGTCTCATGTAGGAAAGCTGCCATCATATGGATGTTTGCAGTCATTGCACTTTCATCAGCTGGCCTAAATAATGTAAAGTGTTGCTGAAAATACTGGATAAAAGAACACTTTCTTTACAGCACATCTAAAATAGTACATAAATAAACAGTATATAAATTATATTTTGTTGAGGTTTCAGGTTCTTGATTTTTGTTCGATTTATTTTCCCAGAAAACGTAATTAAGATGATACACAAACACACTTGTCCTATTTTCTATAACTCGGTCTTGTTTAGGCGCCAAGCAAACATTTTAAGTTTAATATTTTACTCCATGCACCGCAATTATCTGACAGTGATTTGCGACAGTAATGACTGTTTTACGACAGGGTGAAGCGCGAGTCAGGCTGCTGTCACCAGGTAAGCTAATAAACTAACAGCAACGGGTTCTTTGCACTTTTTATTAATGCGAAAAATCCCTTCGACCTGTTAGGAAGAAGTTCGAAGGGTGTTTTGATATAATTTATATCCCGTAATGACGTCGCTGGGTGACGTCGCTCCCACTGGCTAACAGCAGCAACATGCACAGCACTGTCCATGGCCTGAACTAAACAACAGCATGCTCTCCCCTGCTCCTTTTATCTAACGATTTAAAATATGACACGAAATATGACAACTTTTGTTGTTAGCATTTAGATATTGACGTCTGTGTAGACACGCAGCAGCTGCAGGACAAGCTTTACGGCAGTTGTCGTAACGAAGTTCTGAGGGGATGCTAGCCACACTGGGATAGTGAGATTATTGATTATTATATTAAAAATAAATATAATGTAAATAATTACGGTGCACACGATGGGAATTTGACATTTGATTGCATTAGATTGTATTTAGCAGACGGTGTTATGTAAAAGCGACCTACAATTTGAGAAACAAGTTGCAGTTAGTATTAGTTAATGAAAGTATAGTAAAGTTATTACTGAATTTAAGATAGAAAATTAAAAAACATCATATTGCATTTTCAAACCTCAATACAAACCCTTGAGATCTGCTTAATGCTAATGCCTTAGACCACACATGTCAAACTCAGGCCTGGGGGCCAAATCTGGTACGTAGGCGCAGTTATCTTTGGTCCATGAATCCCATTAAATGTGTACTAGGGTTTATTCCCCCAGTATATAGCTTATGCATATGGGCAGGATTGTAGTATTGGCAGTATGGGCAACCTAAGGCTCGGGGGCTGGATTTGGCCGATCTGCTGCGCCAACACTCTCCAAACAATATAATTGGTTTCCATGGATAATTTAATTCTGCCTTTTCTGTGTAATGCCCATGTTTTTCCCACAGATGGTATAGAGAAGGATAAAGGCATTTAAACCTTTTAAACATATTTTGTTTATTGTGTTGTTTATCTTAGTCCACGCAAAGCATCCATTTATTTTTCCCTGACAATAAGGACCAATTGTGGTTCGTAAGTCAAAAACTTTGCCCATGCCCATTAAAGGAACTGGAAAGGCTACAGATGAATAGACAATTAAAAAAACAAAAAACATCAATGTGTGTTTTATTTTAAATAAAATTTCTCATGTTTTTAATATTAAGCTTTGGTTATTCCAATGTCTAGGCAAATGTTTGTTTCCATATGACAGTAGGGAAAATTAGTTTGTCCCAGTTTTGCCCTGTGTGGATTTACACTTGATACCACCGTCTTAAGCTAAGGTAACCTAGGATAATGAAAATGAAAATGAACACTATCAACACTAGTTAGAACTAAAACACCAATGATTAAACCCATGGCCCATGGCGGAATGTTATTTAAATGTAAAGGTTGATTGTGTGAATAATCCAAATTTAATAATATTTGAATCCGTGAATGAATAATTGCACTAAATGCATGCAGGAAAATGACATTATGTTTGTAAACTCACTGTAACTTTGCCACAACTTGCGTAGGAAATGCGCATTGGACTGGCCAATGCAGAGACACTGAGAGGTGGATCCTTAAAAGCTCTGCTTGTGGTGAGTGTGCAGTGCATGCTGATGCCTCTATCACATTTCATCGGCCTCACCTGGGATGGCTTCAGTCTGTCTGTGTGTGTGTGTGTGTGTGTCCTGTTGTAACGATTTGTTTACACTGTGTTGATTCTGTCTTCCTGCTGTGTTTCCTTTACACAGACCGTGCTCCTGAGTGTGTTTATGTTCCAGCTGCTGAGGACTGTTGGACTAAGAGCCTTCTCCATGGCGTCTGAGACCTATTTTTCTGGCACACACTCAGCCGCTTTTGTCACATGTCCTAACAACACAGTTGCCATGGATTTGGCCAGGTGATAGAACCATTAACACTTTGGTTTGGATTAAATAGATTAGCTTTGTTCATTTAATGCACAGAGGAAGACAGTGTCCAAGAAAGAAATTAGCTGTTAATGGACTGAGAGATGAATTCTTTGTTAGGCAATTGAACACAAGATTTTTCTATAAAACCTTCTCTCATTTGAGAGACCTCAGTTCTAACTCTAAGTGGAAAGCACAGAAGTTATTATTGTTAACTTATATACTTTCTGTACTAACAGTCAGAACTGAAGAAGCCTCTCGCATTAGAGCTGAAATGATTTCTAGAAAAACTTCATGTGACCAAGGTGGCCTGGATAACTGAGAATTTGTATAGAAAAAAAAGGTTTTCTATGGCAGGGGTTCTCAAATGGTCTCACTTTGACACCCACATTTTTCTGTTAAGTTTCCTGTTCATTAAGTCGCAACCCAATCTCATAGAATTCAAGCCGTGCAATTTATTTTTAATTAATTAAGTCAAATTAATTAAAAAAAAAAGTAAAATGTATTCAAAAAAATCACTTCTTTTAACATACTTTATTCAGCGGAATGTGCCTTTCAAAATAAGAGATTTTCTAATATAAAACACATGCTCAACAGCTGATTCACATCATTTTGATTTTTGACCATCTGTTCGCGACCCATTCAGAACAGGTCCACGACCCACTTTTGGGCATCATGAGTTATCTGGCTCAGACCTAGGACATTCTGCAGGAGGCTTTGTTGTGCAGGTGTAAACTGAGGGTTCTTTTTATTCTGAGCCGAGTTGCAGTCGAGGTCTGAGTGGTTTATAAAATACGCTGCTTTAAATAGGATTTGTGTTCTTGAAAGCTATGTTTATTTCTTGAATACAGCAGATATTCATCTTAATGATTTACAGACAAAGTCTGTTTTAGGGCTGGACATGATGAATATAATTTTTTTCCTCTAGACTGAATGTAAAAGACAAATGCCATTTCTGTTTCTTCCATTTCATGTCCCTACTTTACTTTGATTTCCATCTAATTCGATCATTCCTTCTTTCCCAAAGAGGAATCGTGGAACGGAAACTCGCTGCTTGTGTCAACATCGTCCCAGCCATCAAGTCCGTGTAAGTTCTGACGTTGTTCCTCCGTAAGTGCAGGAGCACATCCTGTTTTTTGGAGAATGAATAAAAGACGTGTGCCAACACCTGCAGGAGGAAATGGATGGTTTTGTCCATGATTTAATTTGTCTTATTGAATCTGTTTGAATCTCACTCCTGCAGATATGAGTGGCAGGGCAAGATTGAGGAGGACAACGAGGTTCTTCTGGTGAGTTGGACAACTCCATGGATTCTTACTTCTCTGGTTCTTGTTCTGTCACATCTTTAAGAATCGTCCTCATATGTATTGAGTTTCAAGAGTTGATCCTAGTTTCATTCTCTAAATTCAGCCTAAAAATGACTGTGGTTCTGTAGGATACCAATTTCAATTGAATTTTTCTCATGAACGATTTCTAAAACTAGGGATGTCTGATAGTAACATTGGCCAATATTGGCAATATAACCCAAACACTTCATTTCAGATACCGATATTAATCGATACGGATATATTGGCTGTTCTTTACCGTATTTAACTCTTTAAGAGACAGTATTTGACTCTTTGTGTGACAGCTGCGTTGTTGTCGTTTCACTAAGTCCATTGTGTTGTTTTTCTTTACTGCGCTGCATAGTGTCAGGTCCCCTTGAGGAAGACCAGCATATTTCCAGAGACCGCTTTGCATTGGATTTTGAATATCGGTGGAAAAACTGTTACCGATAAGCTCAGATATTAAAATCTGCCCATCCCTAATGAAAACCAAATTATTCCCTCGCTATTTAAATATCTTAAACATAGATAAAAACCAATGTATTGCTAATATTAATTTTATATCGACCTTATAAAATGGGTTTGTTAACAATGTGACAGAGAATAAATGAGACAGGGTGGGAGGACCACTAATTTTAGAAGTTTTATTTTATTTCATTTTTGTTGCATTAGTTACGGTAGAACTGAAGACTAGAACTATTATAAATCTGCTACAATGACTGCTAGATTATAAACTCAATAATTGCTCAGGATCCATTCCTTGACGAAAGATTACTAGTTTAATTTTGTTATTATTTCCGAGGAGACTCAGATATGTCCTCATCGTGACAAACTAATTTGACAAACTAATATAATTTCCCGAGGTTCGTTCCAGTGTCAAAGCTCGTGTCCTGTAAGCCCCACTGTAGTTTGTTATCCTGCTGTTTTCCCAAAGAAAAATAATTACGAAATACTTGCTGAAAAGTACACACACACACTCACACACAGTCAAAGCCAATTGACTTTTGATGATGAGACCCAAGTCTCTTCAGACGTAATGTTCATCTGTGTCATTTCATCAGAGACAGGTCAGTGTGTCCTCCTCTCAGTCTTCATCTCATTTCATTTTTCCTACTTGTTACACTCTGTCTCTGATGAAATGCTGCCCTGCTTCGTGCACGCTCTTCTCGGGTGTCGCAGAAAGTCAATCAAGCTGACCTTGTTTCTCGTTCCTGGTCTAGATGATTAAAACAAGAAGTTCCAAGGTCCCTGCTCTGGCTGAATATGTCCGGTAAGTGTCTTAATGGACTGCATTCTGAAAAAAAAAAAAAAAAATTACCATTTCCCGACTGAAGTCATTTCCATATATTCCATTTCCTTGGTGTATGGCTTGGCTGGTGTTCAATATTCTCAAATGCTTTTTATGTACACTTAGATTTGACAGGATATACATGTAATTGACATAAATCCTGCTGCAGGAAATTACTTTCAAAGAACCTGGCAGTTGTTGAGAACTTTTCATCAATATCTGTTTTTACCATAAATGCAGAAGTACGAGGAAATATATATATGTATATTTAAAAAAGCAGGAGTGAAATAACATCAGTAGTAGTGAAATAACATCAGTAGTAGTGAAATAACATCAGTAGTAGTGAAATAACATCAGTAGTAGTGCGGTAAATTAGGAAAATGACTCTATAAGTTTCCTTTATGGATCAGTCCATGTAAAATCAGCCATTTTTGTCAGGAATCTCCACTCTGACCACTCTCAGATTTGTCTAAAAAGGAATATACATTTTTGGCTCAATTACGTCAGTTTTTTCTCAGACCTTAGTGTGTAAGCTTTTTTGAGAATCAGGAAGGTGAAATTTTTTACTATAAGATTTTGGGTTCAATTCTTGCATGCAAGAGTTTGTTTATTATGGGATTGCTGAAAATGTCAAATGTGGTTGAGGCTCAATTTTCTTTCCATTTTTGAGGTCAAGGACTTTTTTACTCCAAGCAGATGTTGACGCTGATTATTTGAGAGAGTGATCATTTCCGTCAGTAGTCTCAAACTGTTCTCAGCCCTAATGTGGATGGTGTTAAGTTCCAAACATGGTCACAGACCAAATATGACCCCCATGTGGGTATGGACAGATGTTGATGAAGAATAGAAAACACTTCATTAACATAAACATGCCACCATTCACTCTATACAGAACGGAATTAAAGAAAATGAGTAAAGAAAAAGTCCTTAATTCACCCCACGTTAACCTGATTCTTTCTTAGATTGGCCATATATTTGTTTTTTAATGGAAAGACTGCGTGAAATGTTCTACATAAACGTACGTGTCTAACAGTGGAGACTGAATTGGACATTTATCTTTGAGGTCAAGTGTTTGGTTTTCAATCACCTCCGTCTCATTCGTCTCTGACTCACTCCTGCTCACCTTCTCCACCAGCTCCAATCATCCTTATGAAGTGGCCGAGGTCATCAGCCTCCCCATAGACCAGGGCAACCCGCCCTACCTAAAGTGGATCGGAGAAACTGTTCCTGAATAAAGATTTTTTTTTTCCTCCCCTGGTTGACGTGAAAAACCATTCACATGATGTTCAACACGGCTGCATTTCAGTGGTGCTACCACTAGTGGGCAGCATTTGTCTTTTTTTTCACTGTCACTGGTTGGACGTGTCAGACGTTGGCAGTTCTTGTTTGATTGTCTTTGAAAATAAAACGGGAGAATAATTTTTTTTTATATATGTATATATATATTTGAGTCATTTTTCCTTGAACAATATTCCATTTACAGAAAATACACTTACAAATGACCAAGTTACAATACACATCCATGCACCAACAGTCCATTGTTGCGACGTCACAGCACAGCTTTTCTGCACAGTAGGAAACAATGTAAACGTTTATTCTGCCTTGAGAAAAATACAATCTATCACAAGACAAGTTGCAAATACTGACAATCAAAGAAACATCAGGAACAAAATCAGGTTGCATTCAAATGCTTAGGCTGGGCCAGTTTTAGACATGTGACATCATACTGTTTGTAACAACAGATGGTTCCTGTAGTACTTTGGGAGAGAAAAAAAAAGTCGGAAAACATATTGTTGGTTTGTGTTGTTGCCATGGAAACAAGCTTCTCCGAGTCAACATTCAAAGCTGTGGCATTCAGTAAATTGACTTCCGATCCTTGAAGCATCACTGAATCCAGGTTGACATGTATTTTATTTTCTAAAATCTCTATAGATTGGACGTGGCTTATTATATACATGAGTGTCTGAGATGTTATTTCATTACCAGTTGACTTGATATTAATGTTATTTGACAGAAGTTATCTGCGTATTTTGTCCAGAGAAAGTAGTTAAAAGTATTTTACAGATCATTAGCCGAGTTGGAATGTACCTCAAAACCCAACACTCCCATTGTCTTTTCAAGTAAACAAAACAAGAATCTTTACTAAACTCTAACATATGACATTATTTCTCATGAGACAAAAAAAACAATAACTTACTGCATATGTACATCACATTAATACTGAAGTCCTTTTACATTTGTAACATTGTTTCAGTCATTGTAGATTTTTCTTTAAATTTAACACCTGAATCAAAAGAACACTGATAAATACTGAAGTCCCATCCTTTCCTAAAACAGTTACAGGTAACTGATTTCCAGCACTGAGTTCTTGTCCAACAGTTCTTCAGGTTGTGACCTGCTCTTTCTCACTGAAACCTGAGCCTTTCCACTCGCATCTGCCGGGTTTCTGCTTGATTCAGGTTTTTCTGACCCCATTTTACACATCTGCCCCAGCGGTGTCACACTGCTCTGACCCCCGATCTCCGATGGTCCACTCGTATCTTCTATCTCTCGGGCTCCACCTCCCGCATGGCCGTCGTCCTTGTCTTCATTCTCGTTCCCCCCCGATCCTCTCTGCACCTTGCTGACCTCTTCACTTTTTATCGTCTGAAGCACAATACCGCCCCACTCCTCAGTGGGGCGCTGCACCTCAGTGCCGGCCCTGTCGTTGTTCTTCACCCTGCGTGACGTGCGACACAGAGCCTTCCTGAAGCCTCTTTTGAAGTTGTCGGACAGAAAACCATAGAGGATGGGGTTAGCGCAGCTGTTTGCGTAAGACAGCACCACGACGAAAAAGTAGAGGCCCCTGAAGTCCCGCGGCAGATTCACCAGGAGGTTCACGATGTTCAGAGCGTAGAAGGGAAGCCAGCAGAGGACAAACACCGCCACCACTATCACCACCATCCGCGTGATCTTACGCTCGGACTTCCTGCGGCGGGAGGAAGAGGCCTGAGCTCGCTTTCCGACACTTCGTACCTGTGACAGAAAAAAATAAACCTGTCTGTTTAAAGCAGACCTGGGCAAACTAAGGCCCGCGGGCCGGATGCGGCCCGTTTGGCGTTATAATCCGGCCCACCAGACTTGTCCAAATTATACTTTTAATTTTTATTATCGTTATCCTTCTTAGTATTCCTTGCAAAGCTCGCATTTCCCCCAATAGATGGTCTGAAGAGACTTAAAGCATTTTGCCTTCATTCAATACTTTACTCATTATTTATCTTAGTTCATGGAAATACTCGATCTTTTTGATCCTCACCTGGCCCGTGACTCAAATTTTAGTACCAACTGTGGCCTGTGGGTCAAAATAATTGCCCAGGCCTGGTTTAAAGTCACAATAAAAAAAAAATCTTCATTCGTCTAAATTTTTTGTGTTTAACTGGCTGCCCTTGTGATTCCTCGGGTGAATCCATCTCAGGACTCTACACTCTCTCTGTTTTGGAAGAAGGTGTGAAGAAACCAACCCTAGCGCATTCATTACATTAACAAGGTGGAGCTAAACTGTATCAGACCACAGTGAAAAGTGAAAACTTCTGTTCAACAGAAAAAGAACAAGCCTGGTTTTCCAAACATTCACTAACATCTTTCTAATCTCTGAGCTTTATTTTTAATGAAGTCTGTCAGGAAGGATTGTTCTGGTAATTGATTTGATCATTAGCAGCTTTACAACAGTGTAAACAGGAGAGACTGATTTAATCTTTCTGGGGATGGAAATACAGCTGCTCTTCTGTGAATCAGGGCATCGCTCGTACGTATTGGTGTTTCTCCTGTGAATAATGTGATGCTGTTAACGCTGCTGTATTTTTCATGAACCGACTTTGTTTTTGTACAAATGAGCCCCTACATCACTGGAGTCTGGAGTCAACAGTTAATGCTCCGCGGCTGAGAGTCATTAGGGGTTCTCTTATATAAAGGCACGCGATTAAGGTCATTACATTACAGATTTAGGAAGTTGTTTTTATTAATTCATATGATGGAGGACTGATGTAGGATCCTACAAAGGGCCAATCACTGCGAGTGTATTATGGGTCAACCATCAAGTTTTACATAATTCACATTGAAAATACTGAGACATGCAGTTTCTGAGCATATTCCCTTGTCCTGAGACCAAACCTCACTGCATCCATCCATCTCTCTTTGTCTCCTTCCTGGTAGCTCCATCTCTAGGATCATTCTTCTACCAA
>JAFBJS010031493.1:26876-42043 GCA_016785265.1 Paraplagusia blochii
CTGTGTATTCCATTTACTTTCTCACCTCTGTACTGGTTGCGATAAAATACTTTTGGACCAAGTTAAATGTCTGGAGTCCATGTCCGGTGTCCAAACTGTTCCACAAAGGGCCGGTGTGGCTGCTGGTTTTTGTTCCAACCAACCAAGAGCACATAGCTTGACCAATCAGGTGCTGATGACTGTGATCAGTTGAATAAACCTGTCAACTCAGGTGTGCTGCTGCTTGGTTGGAACAAAAACCTGCAGCCACAGTGTGGTTCTTTGTGGAACAGTTTGGACACCCCTGGGTTAAAGCATCCATGCATAGATTAAGTGACTGTTTCCCAAAGACTGGGCCGTGACCCTTATGTGGGCTGCAAGAGATTTATTTTGGGGTCATCTCACATAGTTTATGATCATTTTTGATGGTTCAGTTGCTGTTATTCTTTATTTAACACCATTACCACTTGATTAACGATAAGATAATGGTCAGTATTCGTCGGTGATTTAGGAAGGAAGGAAGGAAGGAAGGAAGGAAGGAAGGAAGGAAGGAAGGAAGAAAGGAAGAAGGAAAGAAAGAAGGAAAGAAAGAAAGAAAGAAAGAAAGAAGGAAAGAAAGAAAGAAAGAAAGAAAGAAGGAAATGAAAGAAGGAAAGAAGGAAAGAAGGAAAGAGGGAAAGAAGGAAAGAAGGAAAGAAAGAAAGAAGGAAAGAAAGAAAGAAAGAAAAGAACGGAAGAAGAAATGAAGCAAAGAAAGAAAGAAAGTAGGAAAAAAGATAGATGGATGGATGGATAGATAGATAGATACATAGAGAGAAGGAAGGAAGGAAAGAAGGAAAAGAAGGAAAGGAAAACAAACTCCTTGTCATTGTGACATTGTGATCCACACCATGATGCTCACAACAAAACGTCATCCCTGTATTTAACCAAAGTGAACAGTGGGCAGCTATGAGCGCCCGGGTGCAGTGGGTGGGGACGGTGCCATGCTCAGTGGACCTCAGTGGTAACTTGGTAGTTCGTGGATTCAAACCTGGAACCTTCTGGACCCTAGTCCACTACTACTACAGTCTGCAAGGTTTTGGGTTTAAACCCACCAGCTGCTAGGTTACCACTGAAGCACTGATCATAGCACCGTCCTGACCCACATAACATAACATAACACAGTGGGCTTCTGGGTAATCGTGCTTTGGGTGGTGGTGCCAGTTTCCTATGTGACCTTACAACGGATAAGCAGAAGATCAAATAATGATGAAATAATGAATTTTAAAGAATTTAGAGATTCTTCGCTCTTGGGAACCTATCAAAAGACATTTGAGGGAGAAGCACCATCAAGTTGGGGTGGAACTTCAGGGCAGGAAAAGCTAGGCAGTTGCTTGGGGGTCCTGACCACTAGGGGGCCCTGGGCAAAACAAAGTTTTTTCTGTGTGCACTGATAGGGTGGGGGCCAAAATGAAAACTTGTTTAGAGCCCAAAGAGACGCTAACACCCACCACGTGTAAAGCAGCTGGCTAGTCCAAAGTTCTAGGCTCAAAGTTTTTCCAAAGTCCAATATATCCTTCCTCTGTTCTATTGGTCCAAAAGAACCAATAGAACAGTTGTTGTAAATCGAACCGAACCGAATTCTGTTGGTTTGTTCTCTCTCCTCATCCCGATTAGAACTTTTCTCTAACATTTCATTAAAGGTGAGTTTTCACTCACAAACACACACACGAACACACACACACACACACGTACACACACCTGAACTTGTTAATCACTTCATTTGTTGCCATTTGAAGTGTTAAGTGTCGCATGTTGTGAGTGCCTTCACACACACACGTGTGTGAACAGGTGCTGAGGTGACCTGCTGTTCTTTACACTCTACAGAAGCATAAGATAAAAAAAAGAAAAAAAAAAAACAACCTGCAAATAAACAACAAGCTAATCCGCTACCTGTGTGTGTGTGTGTGTGTGTGTGTGTGTGTGTGTGTGTGTGTGTCAGGTTTAGGTGTTAGAGTCTGACTGTGGGAGAGGAAGGAGAATCTCACCTGAAATGAGATGATTAAAGACATTTGAACACAGTTAATGGACACGTTAGAGAGTGTGTGTGAAGTTGAACTTTGAACTCAACGCTTCCTGTAAAATATTCTACGTCCATGCACCTGACGAGTTATTTCTATAAATGGTTTCGGTTAGAATTTGTCCTAGCATAATTATTTCTCCTTGAATCTAATGATGGATAATAACTCAAATGAATCTGCAGAGCGTAGGTGGAGAAGGTTAGCCTCCACCTCCTAGACCGCGACCAGAAAACCATCTGACTGAAAGGATGAAGGTAAAAGTTTATAATCCATTCACCTTCATCCTCTATCAGGTCTCAGGGACAGCAGTCTCCACCCCTGCCACCCGAATCACACTGTACCACACTGTGAGCCTTCCTGTAGGTGGACGTTATGTGGGTGGGGACGATGCTATGATCAGAGCACCTTAGTGACAATCTGAAATCTTCGGACTTCGGTCAACTCTCTTAACTAGTGGTGGCCTAGTGGTTAAGGAAGTGGACTGGTGCCTGGAGAGTTCCAGGTTTGAGTCCACCAGCTGCCAGGTCACCACTGAGACGGACTTTGCTTTCAGTTCCTTCCTTAACCGCTGGGCTGCCACGGTCAATGGTAAGAGTTTTATTTAGACTAAAAATTGCATTTATTGTTGTTGCACATGTTCGGACAACGAACCCTTGCTCAAGGGCACAGCAAGTCTTCTCCTAATGAGGTTAATGAGTTGCAAGACCCACAATGAAAAAAGGAAAAGTTTGCCAAGAAGACGAGAGAGATAGAGATAGAGATTCTATTATTTCTTCATGTATTTTATTCACATTTTTTATGACAGTAGAGTTGGGGATTGGATATAAAAGACACACACAGTCAAGGTCTGTCCTCAGCTGCAGGAGTTAGAGGACGGCAGTGATGATGCAGCTACAGCCATACAGAGAGGAGAGTGAAGAGAAGAGTGGATACTGTTAACTGTTGTCTTTGTCACTTTTTAGGAGACACAGCAGGACATAGGTGTCAAACTGGATCCACATAGGGCAACTGTGGCTGCAGGGTCTGGCTTCTTCCCATTCCGGGACAACTGGTTTGACCAATCAGCTGTCTGGAGACTCAGATTAGTTGATTGAAAAATTCAAGTCAGGTGTGATGCTGGTTGGGTGGAACAAATACCTGCAGCCACAGAGGCTCTTTGTGGAACCAGTTGGACGCCACGGATGTAGGTCATTAAAAAGGGTGAACTATTGAGAGACAAGGGGAGACACTGAGAGGCCCTTGAGCATTCACTGTCCACAAGGTAAAGAACGCCACTGTTTTATGCAGTATTTTAACTGTTTAAGTGAGAAAATGTCCAATTATTGCAAAGATAACACAGATCTTATGAACTTATGAGCCACAGTGAGTCAACATTTTTCATGTCCTCTGTCTTCTACTCTGACTTCAACTACCTCCATGTCCCTCCCTCACTGCATCCATCAATATCCTCTTTGTCTCCTACCTGGTAGCTCCATCTCTAGGATCATTCTTCTCCCAATATAACCACTGTCCCTCCTCTGAACATGTCCAAACCATCTCAATCTGTCTGTCCCTCTAATCACCTCATTCCTGATCCTGTCCATCCTTGTCTCTCCTAAAGAGAATCTCAGCATCTTTAACTCCACCTCCAGCTCTGTCTCCTGTCTTCTGCCTATTCCTAGTGTCCATCAGATCATGAAAATCTGTGATGCATTGAGTAAGTGAAAAGAGAACTGTAAAGAGGCAATGAGTCACTGTACAACCAACCAAAGTGAGACTAGAACCTGGGACCTCTGAGATGAATGAATGGATAAAGTTCTGTACATATGTGATTATACATCAAATTGAAGTCATCAGCCTAATGTCCACACAGGCAGACGTCAAGCTTAAGACAACTAGGATTACAGGACCACTCTTTACACCTCTGGAGTGGTCCAGAGGAGGAGAACCACCAGTGTTCCCTCTGACATCAACCAGGACCTGATGAAGTTTCTGGTTAGTCTAGATGGTTTCTGATAATCACAGCAACACCTCAGTTGTTAGCCTGTTGATGTGTGTGTGTGTGTGTGTAAGGAAGACTCTCTTTGTCACAGTCCCGGGGACACTGACACTGTCTGTGTGTTTAGCTGCAGCCTCATTAACAAGTGCTTAGAAACAGCTTTTCTGTTCAACTAGGTTTTTGTTTATAAAAACAAATGAAAAACAAAGAGTAACATAAGAAAACACTGGAGGAAACACAGATACAGAGAAAAGAACCAGATACAACAGATCAGAGTATCTTCTACTCTAACTCCAACTACCTCCATGTCCTCCATCACTGCATCCATCAATCTCCTCTTTGTCTCCTACCTGGTAGCCCCATCTCTAGGATAGTTTTTCTACCAATGTATCCACTGTCCCTCCTCTGAACATGGCCAAACCATCTTAATCTGTCTTCTCTAGCTTTTTCTCCAAACCTTCCTGTCTGTCTTGTCCCTCTCCCTCCCTATAACTTCATTCTTAATCCTGTCCTTCCCTGTCTCTCCTAAAGAGAATCTCAGCATCTATCTATCTATCTATCTATCTGTCTGTCTGTCTGTCTGTCTGTCTGTCTGTCTGTCTGTCTGTCTGTCTGTCTGTCCATCCATTGATCTGTCATTCTGTCCATCTATCATCCATCTACCTGTCTGTCTATCTGTCTGTCTATGTCCGTCCACCTATCTGTCTGTCTATCCACCCATTTTGTCTGTCTATCTATCTATCTATCTATCTATCTATCCATCTGTCTGTCTGTCTGTCTGTCTGTCTGTCTGTCTACCTGTTTATCTATCTATCTATCTATCTGAAAGTATCATATTTAGATAATATACTGTGAACTATGTTAGTCTTGTAGGCTAAAAAATATTTAAAATATTTAACCTTTAACATGTAAAAATGTTAAAATAAAACAGAAACCAAAGTTGTATTTTCCATGTTATGATACTACACTGATGTGAGTACACTGAGTGAATGTGGCAATGACTGCTGTTCTGCTTCTGGCCCCGCCCCCTGACCCAGTCATGGATTAAACGGTGGATTATGAATGAACTGTATTGTGTTGAAATCTCTGTCCAAACCAAATCAACGCCTTCGGTGTTTTTGACACAACAACTGTGTCGTTGTCTTAACTCGTCCTCACGCTAATCTGCTGCTAAAGTGAGGCTGAACAGGGAGGAAAGTTGAATGAAGCGACTTGACGGAGTGTTGCTGCAGACAACATCGCCTGTGGGAGTGTGGATCATCCACACATGTTATTGATTTTTCCTCTGTGCTTGGCTCTGTCAGCTGTGATGCTGGTCAATGCACAGTGAGTGAGAGAAAAAAAAAAAAACATTATCTGTTATGATATGTTCATAAAACTTTTCTTATTTTTTCTCAGTTATTATTTTGTCTGGATTGAACACTGCTACGCTGCTACTGCATTCACCTCAACAGCAATCCTAACATTTAGCTTCTATTGTGTGATATCCCATGTTTGTCAATTTCATTTGCCGAAATTGCATATGTCAAAGTTGTCCAAACACTTATTTTCCGATTTCGGTATTGCACAACACTGATATTTATTTATGCTTACAAACACATTGTATCAGCATGAGATGAATTAAATGATCTGCAATGCTGCCACCTAGTGACTTACACTTTTTCTTTTATTGACTTTCAATCTTGCCATCTAGTGACTTCAGCTTTCAAGAGCTGCAATGTTGCCATCTAGTGACGAACTTGGGATGAGTTGCGATGCTGCAATGTAGTGACTTTATCGTTAACTTTAAATGAGTGTCGTTAACTAAATCTTTAAATGAGCTGCAATGCTGCCACCTAGTGAATTTAACTTTCACTTTCAATGACTTGCAATGCTGCCATCTAGTGACTATCCCTTTAACTTATGGCCACAAATAATTTATCCAAAACTACACACTGCTGTGTAAGGTTTCATTATCGGAGGAAAAACCAATGACGATTCCTACATACATGTATATTGTCGGACAATATAATCAAATATCCCTAATATTTACTAACACTATTAGCCTCTCTAATTTCTGGGACTGGACATTTACTGTCCCTGTTGTCTCTGAGCTCTGTCTCTTTACTCTGACAGTTGTTGGAAACTTCTGCAGGACTTCCTGTCTGCTGCTGGTCTTACCTTCTGGTCTACGATAGAACAGGCCACCTCCCGGACCTGGCTCAGACTGAGCTCTGCAGCATCCAGAAGAACCGGCTCCCGGCTCAGACCGATTTGGATTTGAAAGGAGATCACACCTCCTCCCACACCTCCACTGCTGCCACCTCCTCCTCCTCCTCCTCCTCCAGTGCCGGTGTTCCCTCCAGAGAAGTGCAGCGGGCTGGGCGCACGAATGAGTGGAGGCGCGCTCATGTGGACCTTCTCCCCGGTGTTCTCCATCACTGCCAAGAAACTATTAAAGAGTCACGACGAGCGCAGGGACTCACTCACGCACTCACTCACTCACTCACCCAAGCTGGGTGACAGGGTGAGGCGCAGAAACCCCCCCGGGTGACGCGTCAGAAACGCGCAAAAACACGAAGACGCGACGAGTTTGTGACGTGGAGGAGACACGGAGCGGCGGACAAGAGGGACATGACGAGAGAGGAGAAGAGGAGACACTGGAACATGTTAGGAGGGAGGGAGGGAGAGAGAGAGAGTGAGAGAGGGCGGAGGATGGAGAGGGAGCGAGAGGGGAGAGATGAGAAGAATGTGGTGAGAAGAGGAGAGGAGAGGAGTAGGAAAGAGGAAAAAGGAGGAGAGAAGAGAGGAAAAGTGAAGAAGAGGACAGCAAAAAAAGTATTAGAGCAAAAGAGTGAGAAAAATCACACAATGTAAGGAAAGGAACCAAGGATGGGAAAAGTAGAAGGAGGAAAGGAGGAGAGGAAACAAGAAACAACAATTAAAACTAAAAAAATAGAGCAAAGAAGTGACACAATTTAAGGAGCCAAGGTTGGGAAAAGTAGAAAAGATGAGAGAACATTAAACAAGAAAAAGCATAAAATATAAAAAATTAAAGAATTCAAAGAAAATTAAACAAAGAAACTGGCGTAGAACTTGACAGAAAAGAAGAAAAGGATGAAAGAGGAGAGGGAACAAGGTTAAATGACAGAGAAATGGAACGGAGACAAAATCTCAGAGAGTAGGACAGCGGAGTAGGAAGGACGTTGGACAGAGTTTATTCTGACTTTACTAAAATAAGACGAGTCAAACTGAGTCTCTCCGTCGACGGATCAAATCGACCTGTTGCGTATGCGATGATGCTGTGGACTCAGTGAAGTGTTCCGGTTGCTAGGAGACGCACATTTAAACACACACACACAAACACTTTCTATCTGTAATAAATGGAATAAATGGAGGCAAGGTTAAGGCGTGGGAGGATGAAGTGAGTGTCTGTGTGTGTGTGTGTGTGTGTGTCGCACTCTCGCTATGTGTGTGTGTGTGAGGTCAGCATGTCAGTGTTGTCAGACACAGAAAAGCACAAACAGCTGATGACGACGCTAATGCTGGTATTAATGTAGTAATGAAGATGAACCCACTTAATCACCGATGTTAATAAATGAAGGAAAAACACTCACTAACACTCCTACACCAGGGTAATTTTAGCTGCCACTGGCCCACTGCTGCCTCCAGTGGTTAACTTGTGTCGTAGAAGAACTAATACTGAATTTATGCAAGTGAATCGTATTTACACAGGAATTAAAAAAAAAAACAAACGCAACATTGTTGGCAGCGTCCTTGTAACATCGCCTTCTCTTTTATTGCAGATCTCTTTGTCTCCAAGTGGCGGCGCCATTTCGAAGACTTTATTGTCTCATCAGAGACTTGTTGCTGTGTACTACGCAGCGCAGGCAAGGTGCGTAGGAACAACCTTTCGCAACAAATCCATTTGTCAGTAAAACTCCTGGAATTGTTTGTTAGATGCGGCTTTATTCTTTAAAAGTTGGGGGCCTAGTGGTTGAAGTAGCGGACTGGGGTCCGCAAGGTCTCCGGTTCGAATCCCTCTACCTCCAAGTTACCGCTGAGCATTGTATCGTCCCCACACACTGCTCCCCGGGTGCTGGCTGCCCCCTGTTCATGGTGATGTTAACCCATCACATGCAGGGGCAAAATTTCCCAAAGTTGGGATGAAGAAGAGGTCGGAGAGGAGATACTGCCTCAAGTGGAGAAGTTTAAGTATCTTGGGTTCATGTTCACAAGTGAGGGAAGGATGGAACGGGAGACTGACAAGCGGATCGGAGCCGTGACCGCAGTAATGCGCTCGCTGTATCGGTCCGTTGTGGTGAAGAAAGAGCTTACCGGTCAATCTACGTTCTTACGCTCACCTACGGTCATGAACTTTGGGTCATGACCGAAAGAATGCAATCCCGGATACAAGCGGCGGAATTGAGCTTTCTCCACAGGGTGGCAGGACGCTCCCTTAGAGATAAGGTGAGGAGCTCTGTCACCCGGGAGGAGCTTGGAGTAGAGCCATTGCTCCTCCACATCGAGAGGAGTCAGTTGAGGTAGCTTGGGCCTTTACATCAGATGTCCCCTGGACGCCTCCAATGGGCGGTGTTTGGGTCATGTCCCACTGGGAGGAGACCCCAAGGAAGACCCAGGAGACGCTGGAGCAACTATGTTGCCCAGCTGGCCTTGGAACGTCTCGGGATCCTCCCAGATGAGCTGGAGGAAGTGTCTGGGGAGAGGGAAGTCTGGGTATCCCTCCTCCGAATGTTGCCCCCACGACCTGGCTCCGGATAAGCGGAAGAAGATGGATGGATGGATGGGTGGATGGATGGATGGATGGATGGATGGGATGAAGAACAATAAAAAACATGGGCTCTAGATCTCCACCAACTCTTTCAGCCTGAGCTAAAAAAACATTCTGGTCCTTTTTCTATCTTGATGGTTTGGATTTAATGTAATAATGTTACCAGGTGGAGCAGATCTTTTAAGAAGGTAGAGGAAGAAGGTTGAAGATGTAGGGAAGACATGTGATCAAGGCAAGTATCTTCATATGTATAATGTGTGAATGAAGAACAGATGCTGTGGAAAAAAAAAGCGATAATTCATGCATTCATTCATCTTCATCTTCATCTTCATCTTCATCTCCATCTCCATCTTCATGTCTATCTTCTTACCCAATTGTCAAGGGCAGCAGTCTCCACGACAGACACCCAAATCAAACTGCTCCATACTGAGAGCCTTGCTATGGGTGGTGAGCCCACAGGAAGTTATGTGGGTGGTGCTATAATTAGAGCAGCTCAGTGGCAACCTGGCAGCTGGAGAAACCCAACATAAGCCTCGCCACCACTGCCACAGACACACACTTTTTCAAAATGAAATGTGATTCAGGTAATAAATAAAACACTAATAATAAATGTTATGCTTTATATCTGTGGGGCCCAGAACCAACTGACCCACGGCCTAGTGCCGGTCTGCGACCCAGGAGTTGGGTGGACCAGGATTAAACAATAGTAGTAGACATTTTTGTTCTTTCACCATTGATTTGGTTGTCTGCAAAAACTGACCATGGCACCGTCCCGACCCAGTGGGCTCACCACCCACAGGAAGGACAGTATGGTGCAGTGTGATTTGGGTGGCAGTCATGGAGAGCACCACCCATGATGAGAGAATCAATACAAACAAACCACTGTGCTAGGCAGCAGTCAACTCACCTCTGATTCATCAGGTCATTTTTGTCTTTCCTTGTGTCTCATTGCTCCATCAGTCCCATCAGTCTTATCTCCTCCACCTGGTCTTCATGTTCTTCTCAGCTCACAGTGGCTCCTCTAGCCACTCAGGTTGTTTTGCATGATTTTGATTTACTATAACTTTTTTTTCGAGAACTTTTTACATTCTTATTTTTCTTTTCTTTGTTTGTTTCAAGTTCTTGAACATGTTTTTCTTTTGGTCTGAACTCCGGTTCTATCTTGAAGGCCTTGGACAGGAGCTGGGTCTGCAGTGAGTCAGACGTCAGCAGCTCCCTGTGGATCCACCCAGGCTGTGAGCGTGCAGGGCAGCGATCATCCTTATTTATAGTTTGTTGTGTTAAAACAGAACAATGACGATGACAGTGAGTCACAACAGAGGACGGTCTGCCAGAGGGAGAGACGGAGAGAAAGAAAAGATGGCAGCCAGCGGAACGCAGAACAAAATCAGAGTTCAGTCCTGTCAGTACAGACTAGATTACTACTGACCAGCTACTGATAGTTAAAGGTTAGGAAATCTTAGATCAGTCTGATGAGGCTGTGACTGAGCTACAGGGCGGAGTCTATGAACCCAATTAGTTGTGCATATAAATGTTGGGAAAATTATCTGGGAAAATCCAGGACTTTTTATATCCAGACACACAAGATTCATTCATTTCAGAACATCAGAACTGACAAATCTTCGTGGTTCAAGGTCAACGGAGACTGATGACCTCTGTGTTTGGAGCTCTGAAAAGTTGGACAGACACACGTTCAAACTATTAGCTACTATTACAACAACTATTAGCTTCAATCTAACAATTACTTTTTCATTCATTCATCTTCGTCCTCTTATCCGATTCCAGGTCTCTCGGGGCAGCAGTTTCCATGACTGTCACACTGCACCATACTGTGAGCCTCCTGTTGGTGGTGAAAGGAATGGAACCCTTACCTTTATATATATAGCGACAGTAAATTGTCTTTTTCCATCTCCCCCTGTCCTCTGTATCTTCTACTCTGACTCCAACTACCTCCATGTCCTCCCTCACTGCATCCATCAATCTCCTCTTTGTCTCCTACCTGGTAGCTCCATCTCTAGGATCCTTCATCTACCAATGTAGCCACTGTCCCTCCTCTGAACATGTCCAAACCATCTCAATCTGTCTTCTCTAGCTTTTTCTCTCTAATCCACTGCTTCTCAATTATTTTCCGTTACGCCCCCCCTAGCAAGAAGAAAACAATTTGCGTCCCCCATCCCCACCACCACCCACTCTCCGCCACAACTATAAATAACAGCATTTGTCTATAAAACAGTTCTAGCTACACCTCTGTATAACATCGTATCCTTGTTAACATAAAGAAACAAAGAAAGAGATATAGTTCAACTTACAAGGATGTGCAATTACACTTTATTGTAGTACGGCGGAAAAAAAACATGTTCCCCAGGGTCACACGGGCCCCCCTCAGCATCGCACCGCGCCCCCCAGGGGGGCCCGCCCCACACATTGAGAAGCACTGCTCTAATCACCTCATTTCTGATCCTGTCCATCCTTGTCATATATACATGCGATGTGTGTGTGTGTGTGTGTGTGTGTGTGTGTGTGTGTGTGTGTGCATACACACATGTATATGGAAACCTTTAACTCGCCGTGGAAACCTCGGAGAAAAGCGAAGAAGAAAAAGAATATGTGTGTGCATATATATATATTTATATATATATATATATACATACAAAATATATGTATATATGTACATATATATAAATATATGTTTATTATATATATATATACATATATGTTTATATATAGGGGAGAGATGAGATGATATATATATATATATATATATATATATATATACACATATATACTATATATAAAAATACAGTATATATAAAATTTTATGAAATTGACAATGATTTATGGCCCTAGTCTCATGTGTGTAGATTGATTGTAGATCATTGTCGTGGTGTTTGTCCTTCACTGTCTCTGCTGCAGTGATCAAGATGTCCTGATCCCAGACTATTGGAGGTGTGACTATTTATAACAACTGCCTGGAGCTGGAGGAAGGGGACATTGTAAAATGTTCTCTGCTGAATACATTATTAACCCCTGCTCGGCCATGTGACAGTCACTATCTGTTTTATTGTCGTCTAATGTTTACTCTGCTGCCCGAGGCCATAGATGAGAGACGTGGGAGAGGACAGTGTTATGATTGTCTGAGACTTCTTGTTCCGGGAGCGATCACCTCTGATCTGCACGCTGCAGCCAGTGTGTCTCGCTCTGTCTCTGGGGTGAGATGAATCAATTTGTACGTTTTTTCCTCTTTTATTTCTCTGATTTTGCGCAGAAATACACATTGGAGCTCAACTCAGCGCTGTGGACCCTCAGATGTGGGATCAGTTAGTTACCAGAACCCACAGATTTGGAATTAACCATTAAATATAAACTGTAGTAACTCACACTCACCACCAGAGGCAGCAGTGGACAAGCAATCATCCAAGTTATTTTTTTTTTAACTACACTCAAAAGTAGACTTTTGATTGGATTTTAAAAAGGAACAGATATTTGATTCTCTTTAAGTTAATTGGATTTATATTTTATTCCCAATAGATTTAGAATTATTAATTACTAACCACACCTTTTTTTCCCTTTCCAAACCTGCAAATTTAGCTTTAACTATTAAAAAAAAACTGCAGATACTCATACTAACCACTAGAGGCATCGGTGGACAAGCAATCATCCAAGTTATCTTTTTTTAACTCCACTTAAAAGTGGACTTTTGATTGGATTTTAAAAAGGAACAGATATTTGATTCTCTTTGAGTTAATTGGATTTATATTTTATTCCTAATAGAATTAAAATTATTAATTACTAACCACATCTTTTTCCCTTCCAAACCTGCAAATTTAGCTTTAACTATAAAAAAGAAACTAGATGCTCATACTAACCACTAGAGGCAGCGGTGAACAAGCAATCATCCAAGTTATTTTTTGTAACTCCACTCAAAAGTGGACTTTTGAGTGGAACGGATGTTTGATTATCTTAAGGTTAATTGGAATTATATTTTATTCCTAATAGTTTTAAAGTTAATAATTACTAACCACACCTGTTTTCCCTTTCCAAACCTGGAGATTTAGCATTAACTATTAAATATAAACTATAGTTACTCACACTGACCACCAGAGGCAGCGGTGGACAATACTTTAATCCTAGTAGTTTCAGAATTTATAATTACTAACTACACCTGTTTTGTCTAAACCTCCTCAGAGACGCTTTTTTTTTTTAACAGGGAACCTCTTAGAAAATGCTTGAGGAATGATATCATCAGCTCATGGCCACGAAGGCCAATCTGTTGTCTCGGTCCATCTGTGTGTCCACTGATCCTGAATGGACCTGACAGACCCCGAGTGTCTCAGAAATGTGAAACGTCGAGAAGCCACGGGACCACATGGCCTGACGGGGAACGTGTTTCGTCCATAAATATCCACAACCATCTGGAAATAACACATCAAGTATCAGTATGTCTGCGTTGTGCACCAGAAGGGGAGTAAGTGTCTTCCTGTCCTCCATTCATCCATTCATGCTCTAAAATACTCTCAAAGAGCAGCTCCTTCCACAGAGAAACTGTTTTATTACTCGAGTTTTTTATTAATCAAAATACATTATATTCATCTTCGAAAAGACAGGCTTGATTGAAGTCCATTATAGAACTTTCTTGTTCTAATCCGTGTCCAACCTCCTCTGAGTATTTAGACATTTTTTAGGGTAAGTCTCACTTAAATAATGAGTGTAGATGCTGATATTAACATTTGCTGATATTTTATTAACACATAATTGCAGGTTATGATAACAAATGATACCAATATATGCAGTTGTCGGCCACAAATATATATATAATTATATATATATATATATGTATGTGTGTGTGTGTGTGTGTATATGTATATATATGTTTATATGTATTGATATATATATATATATATATATATATAACATAATGCAGAATTAATACATTACAATAATCCACACTCTGCTCAGCACAACCATATATATATATATATATATATACAAGCATAGACATGTACATACAAGTATACACATACATACACGCCCAGATGTACATATTCTGTATGTGCGTATATACACATATATATGCACATACAGTATATTGGTTATCTGTATACATATACATATATACATGCAAATACACGCCGTTGTTCACAGCCAGGTTTATGGGATGTAAAGAAAAGACACAATCACAAATTGTTTTATAACTTTTTCATAACCTCTTTTAATGTGACCCATAACATGTCATAGACAATTGAAAAAACAAACTGAAATCTTCACGTGGGAAAAATAAAAAAATGAAAACCTAAAATAACCTTGTTGCATAAGTACAGTATGCACACCCTTAAATTAATACTTTGTTGCAGAACCTTTGGCTTTAATTACTGCACTCAGTCTTTTTGGGGAAGTATCTATGAGTCCAGTTTATATTGATCACCAATCTTGATGTCGCAATATTTGCCCATTATTCTTTGCAAAATTCGTCCAAATCTGACAGATTGTGACACTTTTCAGATCACTCCACAGATGTTCAATCAGAGTCACGCCTGGACTCTGGTTGGGCCATTCTGAAACCTCTATCTTATTCTGGTGAAGCCATTCTTTAGTTGATTAAGATGTTTGTTTTGGATCGTTGTCATGTTGAAAAATAAACTTCCTCTTCATCGTCAGTTTTCTGACAGTAGTCAAAAGTTTTTATGCCAACACTGGCTGTTTTTGCACCAAACATACCTTTTAGAATTATAGCCATAAAGTTCCACCTTTGTAATGTCTTGGACAGTTTTTTTTTGAGAGATAAGGCTCCTTTCTTGTCACCCTTTGTTTCGTAGCCTTCTCCCTCTGGTCCTTTGAAGCTCTCTTTGAAAAATGTGATGAAAATCTACTAAAACGGCGATTTTTGTTCAGGGTTCGTCAGAGGGACAGTCATCACATTTGACATGAGTTTGCATGTAATTTGGTTGGATCCAAACACAGCCATGTGACCAGTTATAGGGGAGTGTGCAAATTTATGCAACAAAGTTATTTTAAGTTTTTATTTTTTCCTGGGAAAAATTTTATTTATTTTTTTTTTCAATTGCATATTACATGTTATGGGTCACAGTGGAGGAAGTTATGAAATTATTTATGGATGTGTCTTGGTTTTACGTCACAATAACTTTTTAAACAAGTTACAAATACATTTTAGAGACTTTTTATATCCACTGTATGCCGCCTAAGCCCTTGTAACAGATATACACATGTACACATGTGTATTTACACATGTAAATATATATATATATATATATATATGTATATATACACACACATATATATACAGTCATGGAAAAAATGATTAGACCACTCTTTCTCTAATTTCTTGTCCATTTAAAAGTCTGCTCCCACTAATCTGGACAAA
>JAFBJS010031833.1:0-13271 GCA_016785265.1 Paraplagusia blochii
GTGACCATACCGTGCGTCATCTGTCTCGGCCATGCGTCGGCCGTTAACGGGAGCCAAAAACGGGCAAAAACAGGGTTTAGGGGGCGAAAAATAAAACAACGGTGGCGCGTAAACGACGCGTATAAGTTTACGAAGAGGATGGGGCTAAAATGTGTTAAAAATGTTTGGGGTTTTCATGTAAAAAAGACAAAATAAACAGGAGCACATAATTTTGCGATAGATAGATAGATAGATAGATAGATATATTTATACAGACATATACGTATGTACACATATACATATGTGCACAAATAGACATGTGCACATGTATATACTGTACACAAAATGCACACTAATATAGTGTTTATATTTACAAAGCCATCATCTTTGGACATTTCTTTATTTATGAATGCAATTAATAAATTTATATATATGTATATAAATACTGTATATATATATATACTGTGTATATACATATATATATAATGTATATATGTACATACTGGTATATGTGTATATATTATCTTTTTATATAAATATACATATATTTATATATACATATATGAATACATACAATCACAATTACATGTGCATGGTGTAGCATATATAGGATACACACATATACAGTAACATATACTGTATTTAAAGTAGAATATGAAGTTTATATGTCAATGTTAATAGTCGTTGTGTTTCACCAACAGATTATTTTCCCCTAATGAATCCACATTTACAGTAAGGTGTGGTTGACAGTAATGTTTAAGTGCATGAAGTGACTGTTCCTGTTGTGTGTGTTGTTTGGGAGTCAGTGATATTGACATTGGCCCAGGAGTCTGTACAGATATACAGTGCAGTCTTAATGGATTCTCATGCTATTGTATTGTATTGAGGTTTCCTTCCACACCTTCTTTATAGACTAGCCTAAGCTAAGCTAACAAGATGACACCCTATTGATTTTTCTGGTTGGTTTTTCCCTCCCTGGTGTGTGTGTGTGTGTGTGTGTGAGTGGGCAGCCTCCCCTGGGCTCAGCACGGCTCCAGGTCGGCATCTGCTCTGCAGTTCCAATGTTATGATACAGCTGAGTCCTTACGGGATTTAAAGGCAGTGTGTATTATAAAAAGTCCGAGTGCAGAGTTGCTTTGTGGAAGTCTGGAGTCAGTGGAACAGATGAAGCTTCTCACAGCTTCAAATTCCAGCAGATGAACAAACACCTCGAGCTGTGAAACTGTTAAAAAATAAACCAGAACATTTATCAGAACCTTTACTATAAATATTATACTACAACAGCAGTGATCTTCAAATAGTGGGTTGGGTCACTCTGGGGGGCCCCAGTCAGGTGCCAGAGGGTCCATGAGGGGTCTCCATAGACCAAACTGTTCCTCAAAGGACCACTGTAGCTTCAGGTTTCTACAATAGATAAATAGATGATACAAAGACCGACAGACAAACAGACATATATGTATATGTATATATAAATGTATATATGTATATATATATAGAAAGGTAAAAAGACAGACAGGCAGAGAAACAGGTAGACCTACAGACAGACAGACAGACATATATATATATAGAGAGAGAGAGAGAGAGAGAGAGAGAGGTAAAAAGACAGACAGGCAGAGAAACAGACAGACCTACAGACAGAAGGAGAGTGAGAAAGAAAAACAGACAGACAGAGAAATGGATAGACAGATAGAAAGACAGACAAATAGTTAGATAGATAAATGAACAGAGAGACAGACAATTAGGTGGAAAGACAGACAGACGGACAGACAGACAGATAGACAGAAAAACTGTGTTAGATACGACAGGGTTAGATAGATAGATAGAAAGACCGATAGATAGTTAGACAGAGACAGACAGACAGACAGACAGACAGAGAAACAGAGTTAGATAGATAGATAGACAGACAGGTAGATAGATAGATAGTTAGGCAGAGAGAGAGAAAGAGAGAGAGAGACAGACAGGTAGACAGCCAGATAGATAGACAGAGTTCCAAAACCCTCTGTCTGCCAGAGGTGAGTTTAGGTGCCATAAAAATTAGATAATACTATAATAATTAAAATAAAAATTGTGTATTTTTTTATTTTCGACACAAGGAAATGAAATCCAAAAACTGTGGATGGATGTCATAGACCAAAAATAATAGAAAAATGTTAAATGATTCAGTATATATGTTTAAAAATCTATAATGTTATGGCTGTTTTTACTGTAAATTATACAGATAAAAAATAGTTTCCAATCACTGGAGGTTTGGTTTCTTCATCCCAGGTCCAACCTTAGCTTCAGAGACCAGATAGAGGATCGTGCCAGAGAAGAACACAAGTGAAAAAATGTGAACAGCCTGTTTCTGCAACACTATAATGAAAATGCAGCTGCTCATGGAATTTTCTCAGATGTGTCCTGGTGGCAGATGTTGGCGTAATAGTCTTCTTAACGTGAATGCGTTTTTTCTTTGTCGTGGGTCGTAATGTGATTACAAAGAATTAAAGTGTCGTAGTTATGCTTAATTTAGACGTTGTATAAGGATTTTTTTCCCCTAACCTTAGAGAGATTGGAAATTGTGCAAAGAAAACAAAGCAACCAGTTAGAAATAAACCTGTCAGGAAACAGATGCTGATGAGAGGTTAATGTTATGGGCTGCAAGCAATCAAATAAATGGATGCATGGATGTAGAGGAAGTTTAAATATATATATTTATATATAATTTTTATATTTATTTATTTTCATAATAACAGATTTGGGATAGATTTCAGATTCTGACACAAAGGTAATACTGTATATTATTGATTTATGTTGAACAAAATTATTATCAAGGATGTCCAATTATATTAGCCCGATGTTGTTTATTTTACCAGGTGAAACCTTATTGATATTAAAAATCTCTTTATGTTTTGGGCCCAGTTTCAGTCCAAGAGGCAAACACACAACAACCAATTCAAGCCAATTCATTGGTAAAAAAAAAAAAAAACATAAATGGGAACATGAGTCATTATAAAAAGTGATTATGAGATGTAGACATTTATGCAAAGTTATTTAACATCTATCTAAAAATGGTCTTTGTCCCTAAATTAGATCTGTTTCTAAGGACAACCACATTGGGACCACAGTCCAAAATTGACAAAAAAGTTAGAAAAGTTAGAATCCAACTTCTTTCTCTATTGGCCCCAAGGAGAGCCAAGGTTTGATCCTGAAATATCAACCCTTATTTTAACTTTTTCTTTTTTTTTTACTACATATCAAATGTTGCTGTATCAGTTGGTTTGGCAATGCCACAGCTAAATCCCCTAATCCTACCTGTAACTGTTTACTCCTTTATAGAAAAGAACACAGTAAATTAACAATCTTTAGTCACTAGATGGCAGCATTGTAGCTCATCTTTATTAATTTCCCCTATATTAATGATCAAAGATGGTGGTATTAGACTGTGGTGAGCCCAGCCATGATGGATGAATTAGAGACATTAGGAACAGACAGAAGACAGGAGACAGAGCTGGAGGTGGAGGAGTTAAAGATGCTGAGTTTCTCGTTAGGAGAGACAAGGATAGACAGGATCAGGAATGAGGTGATTAGAGGGACAACACAGACAGGAAGGTTTGGAGAAAAAGCTGGAGAAGACAGATTGAGATGGTTTGGACATGTTCAGAGGAGGGACAGTGGATACATTGGTAGAAGAGTGATACCAGAGATGGAGCTACCAGGTAGGCGACAAAGAGGAGATTGATGGATGCAGTGAGAGAGGACATGGAGGTAGTTGGAGTTAGAGTAGAAGATACAGAGGACAGAGTGAGATGGAAAATGTTGACTAGCAGTGGCAACACCTGAAACAGCGACAAGCTGAAAGAAGAAGAAGACTCAACTTTGTCCCGTAGGGGGTAGAAAATAATTGAGAGACACTGTTTTAAGCCGTCACCTTAGGGAGCAGACGGCACAGTTCCACCACAGTCTTATTATGTCAGTATTTCCTTTTATTTTGGAATTGGAAATTAGACGTTTGGACAATATCGACATATTAGGTATCGGCAAAGAGTTAAAATCAAACGTTCCTAGTTATCAATAAACCTATAACCATACGGATATTCAGTTTCCTGGGTTCTGCTACATTTGTCACTCCTGTTCCTACAGCACGACTCAACTCAATTCTGGAGTTGTTTGCACCCTGGTAACCTTTGAATCAAAGAATGAATCAAAAACAGTTCTGCTGCCTACACCATATCCTGGAGTGTAAAGGAACACAGGCGGCAGACTTCAGTTTGTGCTTCTAAGCAAAGTCAGAGAAACGGAAACAATGTATTCACTGATGCAGGGTATCAGCCCCCCCGCCCCGACACCCCTTACCTCCCATCCTCAGAGGTTACCCTCAGGAGCCACTTAAAGAAAGACAAGTCTGAAATCGACTGTGTGAATGCAGGGAGATCCATTGGCTGGGTGGAGATAGGAAGAAAGGTGGAGATGGAGACATTTGAAAAGAACAAGAAAATAACAAAGACTCAATGGGAGCGAGTTTTTTCTCTTATGTTGTGTCCCAGTGCAGGAGACTGGGACACAAAGCGGGTAATTCTGGTGTGCTAGTAGTTCTTGTGACGGATATTAATCAAAATTCAATAAACATATTGATGAAATTAAGAAAAACGAGGGCTGGTATTTTTAAAAATGCTTCTTCTCTCAGGGCCTACATTTTCCTTTTACTTAAAAAGAACTTCCTGAAAAAGATCCAGTGCTGCCTGTGTTAGCAGCGATTTCTCAGAAGAGGCGGTCGCATGTCTAACATTAACACGCCATCCAAGGCGTAATCCTCAGGTGCACGGCGCCGTCGTCTGCCAAGATGGAGACAAACAAAGGCAATCTGTTGTTTTCCTCTACCCCTGATTCAAAACACAGCATTCTAATTAAAATATATAAGAAGAATCCGAGTTTGGTGCCATTAGGGATATGAAGTGGAGAAGGAACAAAAAAAGACTTTTATTAGAAAAATACCAACGTGTTGAACCTTTAAAATTTCGCTTGAAAAGAGTTTGGAAGATTTTTTTTTGGAATTGAACTCATTGATGAAAAGTAGTTTCTTGGAAAAAAAGTGTTGATCTTGAAGACTGAGTAGGTTCTTTATATCTATCCAACTCTCTATTTATTTTCCCGCGTACCTACATATATACAAGCCTACCTACCAATTAACTATCCATCTCGCTACCCACCTGAGTACCCACCGCAAGGATTCGATAAATCAAGGATTTGTCTATCTACTCTTCTATCTGTTTGTGTATCTATCTATCTATCTATCTATCTATCTATCTATCTATCTATCTATCTATCTATCTATCTATCTATCTATCTATCGATCGAGACTAGTCTAGTGTAGTCTAGTCTGAGCAGGGACTCCCAGGCTCCCCTCTCCCAAGACAAGTCGACCAGGGATTGGACCATTGGGGTTCCTGCCCAGACCCCCACTCAAATCTGTAGGTGGTGGAGGTGAGTGTACCTGATGGGGTCAACCACAGCAGCCAGGATTGGGCCTTGCCCAGGGGACGAATTTCCACACCAATTTCAGAGACTCTAGGCCAATGCACCACAACATGATGTATCCCAGGTTAATATAACCATAAATAGATAAAATTAAGAAAGAAAAAAGATAAACATAAACCTAAATCATTAGATAGGTTCTAGTAATAATAATATAATAACTTTAATAAAGATCCATCTAAAATAAAAAAAACTAAACAAACAAATAAGTATGAAAAAATAACAGCAAATAATGGTCATCAATTGTTTGTTAAAAATTGTTTGTTAAATTAAATTGATAAATTGGGCATAAGTAAAACGTCTAATTTTAATGGTTTACACTTTTCTTTTATTGTAACTTGTTCACGGTCCCTTATGAAGTGCATACGATCCCTAATGAGGGTAGAGGTTACAGCCAATCAAGACACCTGTAGCTGGGATTTCTGGGAAGAAGAAAGTTTAAGAGAAGAGAAAGAATTAGCCGAAGGAGACGAACGCCAAGAGAAGGAGAACAGTGAGAAAATTTATATACATATATAAATATATATATATATTTTCGTTTTGGAGGAGGTTGCAGTATTTTTTTTCCACGATATTTGAGAAGTTTCCATACGGGTGACGAACGTTCTGTTCAACGTCGAAGCCGAGAACTAAGATGGCGGATGACCCAAAGGAGAACGACATCGAGGACGTCTGTTGATTCAACAAAGAACCTACACTTTGAATATACTGGATTCCTGGTAGGACTGTAAAAGTTTTTTTTTTTTTAATACTCCAACGACTATATACAATTTTCTTATGTAGTCACGACATTCCCAGTGGTGGTTGTTCTACCTGATTGTAATTTATTGCTGTAATAACCGTGGAAATTGGTGTATGGTGTTGTAACTGCTTAATATAATTGGTCAAGTCAAGCAAGAATAATAAAAAATAGGCCTAAATTAGATTGTAAACAACCTAATATAGGATGAACATTATTCCTATTATTCCTAGGTTTACATATATATGAAAATATACGTAAACTGAAATCATTTTACAATTTATTTCCACACTTGACGTTTTAATTTTTGGTATTTCAAAGAATCCATGCCCCAAAACTAGAGATGCACCAATTGGAAAATTTCTTGGCTGATACCGGTTCCCGGTTTTTAAGGTGGTCTGACCTGCCCAGGCTGTTTTGTCCAATACTGATTTTTTTTTTTAATCTGAGAAATAAATAATATCATGCGATAAACACCATATTTCCATGGGTTGTAAATAAAACATAAAAAATAACTAATAGAGTTTTAACAGTGACCCCTGAGCAGATTTCTGTTTTGAACACACAACACAGTGAAGAAGACTTAATGAAGCTAAAAATCATCATCCAACCATTGAACTGTCAGACTCAACATTGACATTAAGCTCACGTTTGAAGTCCAAAACTACTTCTCAGTTCTTATGTTTTGTTTGTTGTTGCCCAGACTCTGGTCCATCCCTCGTCTTAGCAGCCTTGTCCTCTTAATATTTGCTAAACAAAAAACAAAATGGGTGCTTCTTTTCTAAGTGCAGTATTAAGTTTGTTGTCCTAAACGTCTTAAGTGTTGATTCTTTAAAGCTTACTTTTGATTTGCAGCCATTACAAACCGTGTGTTTTGGTTCGTCCTGGTCCGATCTGGTCCATTAAACTGCGTGTCAGTCGAGACGGGCAATATAGGACAGTGACCGGCCAATCACCGATTGGGCTGATTGGTGTTTTAGATTGGCAACTGATTGACGAGTGCATCTCTTCCCAAAACCTTTTATTTTGTATTGTATTATAGTTTCAATGGTAATAATATGAATAATATTAATAATGCATTTAATTTATAATGCACTTTCCACCCCTGGGATCTCAAAGTGCTACAGACATAAAGCATAAAATACATTTTCAATAAAATCACAGGACTGTGGCTAACGACAGCTGTATGTGTCCTGGAATGAAAAGGTTTTAGGCCTTTTTTTAAAAAAACAGTCAGTGTCCTGGGCGGCTCTTAAGAGAGGTGGAAGGCTGTTCCACAGGCGTGGAGCAGCAGCACAAAAGGGTCGGGATCTTATTGAGGAGAGCCTGGTCCTTGAAACCCGGAGGAGATGGGTGTCAGTAGATCTGAGGGTGCGAGTGGTGGACCGTAGGGCGATAAGGTCTTGGAGGTAGGTAGGTGCTTGTCCATAGATTCATTTGTGGGTTAGCAGAAGAATTTTGTAGTTGATCCGGGATGAAATAGGGAGCCAGTGGAGCGACTGCAGGATTGGGGTGATGTGTTCATTTGTCACAGTACGTCGAACTTTGAGTTTGAGCAGATGGGCTACAGCAGCAGAAAATCACACCGGGTGCCACTCCTTTCAGCTAAGAACAGGAAACTGAGGCTACAATTTGCACAAGCTCATTGAAATTGGATAATAGAAGATTGGAAAAACATTGCCTTGTCTGATGAGTCTCAATCCTGCGGCGACATTCGGATGGTAGGGTCAGAATTTGGCGTCGACAACATGCAGGGCCTATATTTTTCCGTTTTCCATTTTTCAAAATTATAAATTCCGTTTCTCAAAATAACCTTTGACATTTGCTGAAGCAAATATTGTATTTCATGAATATACCTGTTTGAAGATATACTGTATAGCTGTGAGGTTTACAAACTGATCAACTTTCCTTGAAGAGAAGATAATATGAATACACTAACAGTGAAAAGTTCATAAATACAAATTTCAAAACAAATTATTTGATTTTATATTTTTATTGACATGAAATTACATTGACTAGCTGTATTTTATGAAATATAAATTTGGCATATGATTATTAATATTATGATCACAAGCGGTGAAAATTTTCTTTTTTTCGAGTCTGCTGCCGCCATGATGTATACAGGGTAGACACGCGTGTGATTGGTCCATTTTGACACGCGTTATAGTACACCTTATTTTAACTAGATTATCGCCGCACGAGTGACTGTAAAAGACAACATTGTTGTTTTAACTATTTATATATTTCTTCACTTTTATCGTAAAAATATCGTATTTCCGTTAGTTTTCCATTCATTTTTCTACTTTCCGTTTATCAAAGCCATTTCCGCAGATTCCGTCCGTTTTCCCCAATCGCGGAAAAATACAGGCCATGCTAATGGTTAAAGAAGCGGACTTGGGTCTGCATGGTCCCCGGTTCGAATCTTCCCACCTTTAGGGCGCTCAAAGCTGCCCACTGTTCAGTTTAAATACAGAGGTGACATTTCGTTGTGTGAATCACAATGTCACATTGACAAGGAGTTTGTTTTCCTTATGTTGATTATGCATTAGGAAAGTATAACTTCTTGTAAGATTTTTTGTGCAAAATCTGCCTCACTCTCTCGACTCTGAGTGGATACTGACCCTTGACCAAAGCTATGTTTGCAGAAAATTAGCCTGTCAAAAATTTTTATCATCACACTCAAGATAGCACTATACACTAAGACCTTGGTGAACCGCAAATTTCACAAGTTCTACTTGTTCTGAGGATAATTAAATCTCTGTCTTTTCTCACTTCAAGCTTCAAGCCAACATTTAACATTCTCTTTACCTTTCGCAGCTGTCTCTTCATCATACAGATGCCTGGGCGCTTTACCAATTATGCACATTAAAATTCTTATTTTGCAGTGTCTTATTGGTGACATCAGTGGGCGCCTGTGATCGTCAGGATGCCAGAACACCATTTGTTCAATTAGTCATCAAAATAAGATTGTTCTGTCTTTTTCAGTGAGCTCTAGTGTGTTTTTCAGTCGGCAGTGCTCCACAGCGTGTCAGGGTTGACTGCTTTTTTTTTCTTCCGGGGATGGGAGATGGGAGTTTTTTTAGTATGCATCAACAAGTCTCTGCTGGTTAATAAAGAACCTCCAGAGCAGGAAGCTTTGCAGTGAGATGTGAAAAAGGCCAGGCTTGTCTGACATGTACTATGTGAACAGAGCTTGATATTGCAGCCCTTTCTTAGATTGCCTGCCGGTGTCCTGTGATAGCATCAAGCCCGTGCTCTTTGGCTCTCACTATCCACCCAGCCACAAAGAACCGATGAGCTTCCTGTGGGCCCCGAAGGCTGTCGCAACCAATATATCTTGTGTGGTGAGAGTGGAGGGCTGGGATGTACTAATTGCTTTATTGATTTGTAGTTTTGCTCCACAACAGCAGCTGATAAACACATCAGGGAGACAAGGGAAAGTGCACGGGCCTCTAGCACTTCAGCAGTCACACCTATCATTTCTGAGCACAGACAGTCGTAGCTTTGGGGAAGTAACTGGCTTAGTGACTATAAATTATCACAAAGAGAAAACACACTGTCAGTAACTGGCTGATTTGTGTCTCCTGTTTATGCTGCGAGGTCAGGGCAGCGGAGAGAGAATAAACAGCCACATCACAGTGACATTTATCTCCGGGGCCTCATTCTACTCTAATCAGTAGAACTAATATCCAGTACAGTCAATTAATTAAAATGGCTTTGGCATCATTTGTCTGCCTGGATTTAGTTATGCATCAATAGGCGTGTAAAAAAAAAAAAAAAAAAAAAGATTGAACAACTAAATGAAAATAATCATGTGTCATGTAATTTGGTTGCAGTGAAAAGGCAAAAACCACAGGAGAGCAGTGATGTACATGAGCTCACGTCACTACGTCAACACCGTACTGAGCCAGATATAATTGGGATGGATAATTGAAGCCTAAATTAAAAAAAGAAAAAGTAAATGATAAAATAGTCCAATCTTGGTCTTTCTGTATCTTTCTCTTTCCAATCTGTAGCAACATATCCTTTCCTGGTCATAGTCCTCACAACCCTCACATAGATAGAAGTTTTTGCTTGAATTTTAGAAATTCTAATCTTTTATAATCTTTTTCTTATTTTACTTTCGGCTTTTTCAGGGGTTGCCATAGCAAGATAACAATTTAAAAATATAATATTATGATAATAGAAAACAAAAAAACAACCCAGAAACAATGTGTTTATTTGTTTGTGGAGTCCTGAACCTTAAAATATGTTTTCACAAATGTAAATACTTCAAGTACTTACAATATTTCAAGATTCAAAGTGTGTATTGTCATGTGCACAGTAAGGAAATGGTTTCCAGTACAATAAAAAGCTTACTTATATTTAAAAAAAAGTCAATTCACATAAAAAAAGAAATCAAGAAATAAAATAAGAAAAAAACAAAACAAACACAGAATAACATGTTCATCATGTAATATGACATGTTTCTATATATCTATAGTTTACTGGCTATTGTTCTTTGTGTGACTATTGACAACATTTATTCTATCTCTATTTTATTTTATTTTATTTTATTTTGCTTGCACCAATAATACCAAAGCACATTCCTTGTTCTGTCTCTGGCATACATGGCAATACATTTTTTCTGATTCTGAAATATACGCATAGAAGCAGCAAGTCTATAAAATTCTGTGCAATTCTATCAATTGTTAAAATAAGTAATTATTTTTAGAATTATTATGAGTACCCCTATCAACTACGAAAGTACAAAAGTACCCACTATATATTATTATATTTATTATATTTATTATAACTTATAAAGTTTCTGATAACATTCTGATATGACATCACTGCTATGATGTGCTAGACCCATCCTATATTGTGATAAAATGACATTTCCGCAAACAAGGGGGAGAATAAATCCCACCACATGTTAGCGCCAGCGAACAAAGTGTCCTTTCTCACTGAAGGACAGTAAATATGAACTCAATCAGGTGAAAAAAAGTGTGGTTAATCAGTTAAATGTGTGGCATTTTCTCTGTATATACAAGCAAACAAAGCAGTTATCAAGAGGAAGGTGGAGGAAGTAAATATATGCTAACATGCAAGGTGACGTATATGCTAGGTGTCGTATATGCTTAGTGAATGTTACGCACACCCTCATTTGGTGAGGGAAGAAAATGTATGAACTGAATGGATTCTGGTGTTTTTAATGAATGTGTTTCAATTCATATGCAATAGGTATTTGTTTTATCATTTGTAAAAATAAATAAGTCGATATTTCGAGAAACCCAAACTTAAGTATCACTGTATAAACATTGAACACACTGTATTAAAACTTTGCTTCAGAATATGGGTTTCACAATTAGATACAAAGAACACTTAGGAGAAAATTATATTTACGGCAGAAAGTATTTAAGTTCAAAATTGCTTCTGTTTCAATGAATTAATTTGCTGTTGGTAGCAGAGTTTCAGAATGTTTTATTAAAATATGCTCTGAAAGGGACATATATACAGTGTATATATATATATCTTATATAATATATATTCAATATAATAAATACTATGTATAAATACATATAGCTATATATACCATTTAATGTATAATCTATATCTAACAGGATGGACAGATCCATCAATAGAATCGATGATTGATTATAAGATATGTTTTTATTGTTGAAATATTGTACAGGAAGAATGCATAAGAAAAATAATTCTCTGCTATCGCTGCTGTAATAATATCTCTAGAAAACACAAATCTCACCTAACTTTACCAAAGACAAAAGTATTTGCTGAACCCCTGACTTTGTACATACAAATATATGTGTGTATGTACTGTATGTATATTTTATACCTGTTGTGGAGTCTCAGCCAGCATCATACACCCCCGAACAGGTGAGAGTTTATTTTGCAGGCTCAGCACACAGAGAGAGAGAAAAAACCAGCACCTGAGAAGGCCCCGCCCCTTAGGCTGTGTCATCCAAGGGAGGTATCTTCCCAACTTCCTATTCAATCAGTGGCATTGGTTGGATCGCCTCCCCACATGAGCACAGCTGTCTGGAATCAGGAAATCACTATGACTGGTATAAAAGGTGGGTGAAATTCAGCGTGACTCTCTGTGTGAGCTGGAGCAAAACTCTCACCATCGGGCGGTAAGTGAGAACTCCACACAGTTCGACCCCGAGAACATTAATGTCAACAGAACTCTATGCTAAATCTTTTGCTACTGTTTATTGTAGGCAACCCACGAGCACCTCTAACCTAAAAGACAAAGAAACCAGGAAGTGGACATTGAAGTGGCTTGGGTTGGAAACCCCAGTGTGGACAAGAATTAAAGAAAGACGATTGCTTCAGACTTAAGCCTTTTTTGCTCAAGGATCCTAATTTTTTGAACTATTTAATTTGAGCAACCTTATTTTGAATAAAGCCACACCTGGTGCTTAAGAGACTCTCTGTGTTGGACTCAGTACACAAAGATTGACACTGTACATAGCTAAAATATACGTTTAAGATATTATTAACTTAAACGTTTTCCTTATATTGTATTGACATATATTGTCATATATTGTCAGTAATACTCGCTAACAATTATAAACTATTTTTATTTACTACAGTAATACTAAAATAAACCTAAAATCTACCTACTACTAACCTACTCATTCACTGATCACTTTGCTGGTCTCATATAACTATCAATAGGATCTTTATGATTCATATTTATGTGTAAGTGGTGGCCTAGGGGTTTGGGAACCATATTTTGGTCTGGAGGATTTAAGGTTCGAAACCACCTTCCTGCCAGGTTACCACTGAGGTCCACTGAGCATAGTACCGTCCCCACTCACTGCTTCTGGGGTGCTCAAAGCTGCCCAATGTTCACTTGTTAATGTTAATTAAACCTTTCATTGTGTGCCATGGTATGGATCACAATGGTCAAGGAGTTTGCTTTCCTTTTCTCCAGTAAAATCCCAGTATTTAGGGTTTGCATGATGTAGTTTTAATCGTGGGTTTTAAAGCACTACCCTGCAGCAAAATAGTCGTAGTAGTATCTGGTGGATTTTCT